>ML777164.1:707738-721586 GCA_009831015.1 Picea engelmannii
ACAATGCATAAAAAAAAATAAGAAGGAACAAAAAGTAGTTGCTAAGCAATCTTGTCCTTCACTCCAAGAAGACCTCGCAACTATGCAAGTTTGTGCTCGTTGAAGATTTTGTTGAAGATGTAGATGTCTGCACAGATCTGATGAAGTAGATACACCATTGATATGTCCACACATATCCACCTTTTTTTCTTGTAATGAAGAATATCCAAATAAAGTTTGGATGAAACTTTAAAAACCGTGCGGTCGTTTCTGAAAAAATGCTAAAATTTTGTTGATTTTAAAATGATCAGAACTTCACTTCCCCGACTCCGTTTCAGACGATTTTTTTTTTAAATTGAATATTTTCCCGAGAAGAATTCAAATATCTAATATGTTTCTGCAAATTGTGATAAGGAAATATCATAATTAATTATGATGTGCGCGGCTCCCTTTTTGTCTCCTGAAATGCATGCATTGTGCATGGAAAAGTGTCTACATGTGACTCCTGAGATGCATGCCATATATCTTCCACATGAATTTCAGAAAACAAATATGAAATGGAGTAGACATCATCTTCAATTAATGGAATACAAATTTGTGCAAATACTTTTGTAGAAGATTCTTCATAATAAGAGGCTTGATCTTCTAATGGCTTCTCTTCTGGCTTTATCTGTTCAACCTCCTGTATGAAATCTTCACAATCTTCTTTATTCCCAAATAGAACCTCCAATATGTTCCATAATTCATTTGGAGTTGATTCTTTTGATTCTTCATATACTTTATGGAAAAGTTCGGGAGAAACAGACATGTAGATACTTCCTATGGCCATATCTTGTCTATTGAGAAAGTCATTTTTCTCATCGACAGAATCAGGCTCTACTTTCGTTTCCATAGTTATTTGGTACAAGCCTCTTCATCTAAGATGAAGTAGAATTTTTGGCTTCCATTACAAATAGTTATGAGGCGTGAGAAGTATTGTCGATGAGTAAAACATAGATTCCATATTTTTCGCATTCTTCAATTTTCAGAACCTGCAAAAATAATTTGGTGTAGATTTTGCTTAGCAATCCATCGAATCTAATACCATGTAAATGTGTTGAACCTGCACAGAATAGATCTGGCTAAAAAATAATACACACATTTGCAGAGAGAATTGGATAAAGAAGAAGGAGAGAAAAAATGAAAGAATTTGCATTAACCATATTTCACACTCAAGGAGTGAATAATTTACAATAGATATAGGATACATGAGTAACTAATGAGCCATAGTGGTGGTCTAAAGTGATATAGACACACACCAATAGATACGGGAGTAAAATTCCACCTAGTCTAGTCTCTCAGGTAGTTATAGGAGTGAATTGCCACCTATTCTGAGTTAACTAGTCTATCCGTGTTCAGTTAACTGACTGAAACAGAGTGAAGTGAGGAGGAGATTAGGGAATCATGAGTAATGTGATAGTATGGTGATGATCCCAAGGACAATGTGCATTATCTGGTGATGATCCCAATGTTTCATAGTGTTCATCCCAATGTAGCATCTAGACTCCACTCAACTAGTCAAACTGAAGTGAAAATTGAATAGAATATTCTCCCTAGAGGAACATTCTTCCTAAATTATAGGAGATTGAATAATGACTAATAAACAAGGAAAACCCTTAGGAAAAATAAATCCTAGGTGTGTGTGAAGAAACTCCAACAATGAGATCAAATCTTAGGAGAAATAATGTAGAAGGTCACGCAGAAGCCAGAACCTACACAGAAGAATCCCTTGTAAAGGGTCGAGTTACAACAACCATTAGATTAGTTTGGGATCTATCATGATCGTCAGATAGAATCAAGTGGAAGGATAGGATAAGTGAACCCCATAAGACACGAAGTCTTAAAACCTCTGAAATCGTGAAGTAAACGTCGACCATCAGATCTCGTGGAGAAAATTCAGGCCAGTTTTCAGTTGTTGGATCAAGCAAGAGATAGAAATATTTGGTACTCTGGAGCTTCGCCACTTCATCGATTACTAGAAACAAGTAAGAATCCATGAAATCCCAAATTCACGAAATAATTCCAACCGTCAACCAGGAAAGATCTTGGGATGGTTTCCCAACCGTTAGATCAAGATTTGATCTAGAGTTAAGCACTAACAGTCAATATGGAATGGAAATGTTGAACCATCAGATCACACTAAATGAAAGAAGGTGGTCAACTTTGGCGCTAACCACTACAGCGAAAACAAGTCTGAAACCTGTAAGTTTACCCGAAGCGTCGAAGACTGAAGTCACGAATTGATGTTATTTGTTGATCTAAGATCCACCAAAATATATTTCGATCATCTAATCAAGTACAGTGGAAGGATAATGTAAGGTGTACTAACAACTGACAACAAGTGGTCACCACAACTTTATGACTTATTTGGTAGGTAAACACTCTGAAGGGATTGAACTACCTCAGAGTTTGAGTAGCTTGAAGTCCCGGAGTCACGAATAGTTGGATATTGTTAGGTAGATAGAGAGGTAGTGGGGGGCCCAGAGGGCCCATAGTGGAGGCCATTCAATGTAAGGTGTACTAGGTTCACTATAGTAGTAAATAAGGCCCATTATGGTAGTTAGTTAGATATAATAAATGTAAGAGGACTTCGGCTACTAGAAAGTTCCTCCTCTAGAATGTTCTTAGGTGGTTGGTTGCACTATATAAAGGGGTTCATGCAATGTAATGAGATATGAAGAGAAGTATTGTATTTGCAGTGGTAGCTCAATAGGAGGATGCCCCCTCGAAGAGGCAAATGAATAGGAGAGGATCCCTTCCATAATAGGATCCATTGTATGGTGTTTCCCTACCTCAAGGGTTTTTTTATAATAAAAGTTTGGTTCTTCTATATTGTTCTCTAAATATTTTTGGTGCCTTTGTATGCAAGTATTTGGTTCTTAACAAGTAGTATCAAAGCACTTTTCTTAGCAAGAAGTGTGGACAAATTGTTTTTTTTTGTTTTTTTGCAGATTTTTTCGGAGAATAAAAAGAGGGCCGTGACATTCTGGATAATTTATGTATATTTTTGTGAAAAAATTGCAGAAACAAGTTGTATATATGAGTTCCTCTCAGAAACATACCCAATTTTAAAAACCAAATCGTCCGAAATGGAGTCCGGGAAGTCAAGATATAGACATTTTGAAATCTGTAATTTTTCAGGGTTCTTTCCGCAAATGGCATCAATTTTTTTTGAATTATGTAGCACCTGGAGGCCGAAATTTATAAAACAAATTGCATATCTTAGTTCCTCTTTCAAAACTAGTTGATTTCAAAAAACTAATCACCCAAATCGGAGCTCCGGAAGTAAAGATATCACTAATTTAAAATTAGTCATTTTTAGTGGTTTTTTGTGACGACAACAGGACTGTAGAGTTCATAACTTTTCAAAGGGTGTTCAAATTTCCATCAGATCGGTATCATTGGATAAATCATTTTAAGAGATTTATTTTGATATATTATATGTTGTGTTTCCAATGGATATTGGATTTCAACTCCTCATGGGAGTTCTACAAAAGATTGAAGCCATTGAGCAACATCTTCACAAGGGGCAACAAATTATTAGAAATAGTTGTCACAATATTCAAAGGACCTTGGATTGCATTCAGGAGAGATATATTATGGAAGATCTCAGTGATGAATATAATCAAGAAGTATATGCTTGGTATGATTTTGAGACCAATTGTGATGATTGGTATATGAATAATTGTCATTTTTGGGATGACAACCACTTTTGTATTTTATTTGATTACTCTAATCCACCTTCTGTAGAGAAAATCAGTGTGACAAATTAAGAGCTAGTTATGATTACCAGTGTCCAACCTGCATATTCTACAATGGTATTGTTCCTTCTAGATTCAACTTTGACCCTTTCCCACAATGTGGATGGATATTCTTATTTGGATCCACAAGATAGGTGTCAGTATTTGGAGCATCATTTTCAGTTGGTTAGTGTGTGTCGATATCTTCTGCATGGAGTTCACATGAGCACTTGGACATGGGACCCTAGTTTACAATGTTAGTTGGACTACTTCATCATGGTGGCTTTCATTTCTCAATGGGACCCTGGTTCTCTAGTCTACTTCAACACTATGGTCCACACTTATCCATGGGACCCTGGTATATGGCTCTACACCAAGCATTGAGGATAGCGCTTTCATAAGGGGGATGGAATGTTAGGTAGCTAGAGAGGTAGTGGGGGGCCTGGAGGGCCCATAGTGGAGGCCATTCAATGTAAGGTGGACTTGGTCCACTATAGTATTAAATAAGGCCCATTATGGTAGTTAGTTAGATATAATAAATGTAAGAGAACTTTTGCTTCTAGAAGGTTCCTCCTCTAGAATGTTCTTAGGTGGTTGGTTGCACTATATAAAGGGGTTCATGCAATGTAATGAGATATAAAGAGAAGTATTGTATTTGGAGTGCTATCTCAATAGGAGGATTCCCACTCGAAGAGGCAAGTGAAAAGGAGAGGATCCCTTCCATAATAGGATTCATTGTATGGTGTTTCCCTACCTCAAGGGTTTTCTTATAATAAAAGTGTGGTTCTTCTATATTGTTCTTTGAATCTTTGTGGTGTTTATGTATGAAATTATTTGGTTCTTAACAGATACCTGTAAATCAGGAGCTATTGTTCGCCTAAGCCCACGGTCCTAGCTCTTGGACATGTGAAGGTTATTAAATAGGGAAGTGTTGATATGCACTCTGGCGGAATTTTCTCCAGAAGAGTTGGAAGACTACAAAGGCCAGAGTCTCGAAATGTCGAAGTCCTGAAGTGAACGAGAATCATCCACTCAACTGCAGATTAAGTATTGATCGTCGATTTATTTGAAACCTCTGGATAAGTCAGGATTGTCCATCCAACGAAAGATTAAATATTGACTGTATGATCTACTAGTGAATACAGTATATGCACTTCGACGAAATGTACTCTGGGAGGATTGAATGACTGCAAAGACCGGAAGTCCCAAAGGATGAAGTACTGGAGAACCTAATTCCATCACCAGTCACGTGACAAGGTAAAGAAGCTAAAGGGGCTAGAAGTAAATAAGCCCTCAGATGTTTGAATACGGTCCCATGTAGAAGAATCGGGGCAGAAGAAGAAAGGGCGAACATAACAATGCTTGGAATGGATAAGCTCATGGTTTCGACCTCGCGGTCACATCAATTTTGATATGAAGGGAGAACCTATTGATTAAATATTCGAATTCACAACAATTTGAGATCTGTAAACTAATGAACAGATACACAGTCATGATTAAAGAAGAGTTAAATCATGAGCATTATGAATAAAGAATAAAAAGGAAAATTGATATTATTTAAAGTTTATTATTATCATTTAAATGAAAGGGTACAATGGTTTAATGTCAAAAGACGCAATGGTTCAAATTCACACCAATTGGAAGACTATATAAACAAGAAAGAATGGTGAGAAGAAAGTGTCTCGGTAGTCCAGATCAGGAGATCAAAAGCAGAAGCAAAGTCCAAGAAGAAAAATTGATGATACTTATGCAGTGAGGGTGGAAGGGAGGAGCAAGGAAGGATTCATATCCTTTACTAAGTAAAAGTGTAAAAATAGGGGAGTTGGTGCTTCCTAGGGTTGGTGCCCTAAAAACAAGGGAGTTGGTGCTTCCTAGGGTTGGTGCCCTGAAGAATGAGATTTGTGTCTCCAAGAGTTGGTGCTCTAAAGAGGATTGGTGTCCTTCACAATCTCAGATTATTCTTTATAATCCTTGTAATTTTTGTTAATTATATTTATATAATTGATTTTAAATACAAGTCCATTGTTGATCTATTGTGTTGATTAATAACAAAGTAATTACTATTTTTTTTTTAAATGTAACATTGATTCACCCCCCCTCTCAATGTCACTATGTGTTTCCAATAGTAGTTGTAGATGAAGTGTCATTAAAGGGATTGAAGATATTTCATGAATCTAATAATTCCAATTCCAAAAAGGAGTTGGCACACGCTAATGTTATCTAATCTAACATCACGCTAACAATATCTCGCCCATACTGGGTTAAAAAGTAGTGGTACTAAGTA
Organism: Picea engelmannii; assembly: GCA_009831015.1. Lineage (NCBI taxonomy): Eukaryota > Viridiplantae > Streptophyta > Pinopsida > Pinales > Pinaceae > Picea > Picea engelmannii. Next base: position 713,781 of record ML777164.1, read on the forward strand.
ATTAGATTATGTACTTTAGTAGGATCTTTAGGCAATAACGGGGAATGTGCAAGATATTCAAGATGATATGAAGTTAGCAAATCTATACTCCCATTCAAGATGATGTGAAATTAGAAAATCTATACTCCCAAATAAAGGAATATGTTAATAAGTAGATAAATTAAAGTTAATGAATAAATTAATTTAATTTTTATTCTTATTTAACAATTTCCCTACATCATGAAGATTTTTGAATTTCTATGAGAGTTATAATTTTACTGGATTGAGAGGAAGTTGACCATAAAAGTTAATTTTATTCATTGGAATTGATGACACTCCACTTCCACTAGATTTTTATTTGTCCATAACTTATTTTCTTAAATGTTGGGAAAACGAGCTCTTAGCCAATTAGAAACAATCTTGACCATAACTTATTTTCTATGTTGACCATAAAAGTTAATTTTATTAATTGGAATTGATGACACTCCACTTCCACTAGATTTTTATTTGCCCATAACTTATTTTCTTAAATGTCGGGAAAACGAGCTCTTAGCCAATTAGAAACAATCTTGACCATAAATTATTTTCTTAAATGTGAAAACGAACTCTTAACCAATTAGAAATAGATTCATATATAACCTTAAGACCTTAAGACGTAAATAATTTTTCAGCACCCTATAATATCCCAAAATACAAAATATCCCCTATACTCCATCCTCACTGAGACTAAGTCCATGTATATAAAAGATACTATACCTAATTACAATTTTACTTCATTAAAAAAAATTACTTTCAGTTTGTTTAAACATAATTTAATATAATCCAAATCACTAAAATTTGAAAATATAAATCATCCAAAATTAAAATTTATCTTACATAAAATAAGAAAATACACTCTCCTAGGCATACGTGACAAGCAAATTCTTCTAGGCAAGAATCAACTCTTGAGGGGCTCTCACTTTTTTCTAGACAAAGATTTAACAATTAGACAGCAAGAGGAAAGAAGGGAAGATATGTCAAAGGTTAGGGAAACAAGGGATGAGGGAAAAAGGGCATGGTTGTTCAAAGAAAAAGTTGTTATTGTCTTTTTCAGTCATCATTCTAAAAAAGGACAGCAAGTTGGTAGCCAAGAAGCGACAACAATTTCATTACCAAGAAACTATGCAACAAGGCCAGTATGGGAAAATAGGGGTGAAGACTCAACTTTGAGTCTTGTAGGCCAAAACAAATAGCAATCAAGATATACCCAAGTTTCCTTAAGGCTAGTTTGTTGGAACTCCAGAGGTTATCCTTGGAGGCGGGGACCTGGGTTAGGACCTATCACAAAATATAGAGACATAATTTGTCTATTGGAAACACATGAGCATGAAGGGTGCAAGACACCTATGTTTGAAGGGTATGCGAAGATGGTAGTTTGGAACAAGGCAACTGAGAATGGTAAAGGACACGGGGGTATCATGGTCTTAGTGAGGAAAAAAAAGGTCGTCTCATTCAGTTAGAAAGAGAAGACTCAAATAAACAACACATTTAGTTTAAAATATTAGAAAATGGTAACATCATCAAAATTGCAGCATGTTATTTTGCCCCACGAGTTTCAAAAACTTACAAAAGTAGGGGGCTTGACCACAAAGACCCATTTGCGTCCTTAAAAAACGATATTGTAGCGTACCCTCAACTAAGTGAAGTCCTTATAGTAGGTGATTTCAATGCTAGGATAGCAAGTGAACAAGCTAGTATTATTCATTGTAAGGAATACTGCAATCCCATTTGGCTTTCAAAAGAAATAAATCATCAATGGACAAGAGTTTTAGAGGACAACAAAAGTTGCAACCTTTTGGGGGAGCAACTGCTTACTCTATGTGGGGCATTTGACTTAGTCATTTGTAATGGGTTGGCTAGATGGGCGAATTCTGGTAATTTCACCTGCAATACCTACAATGGAGCAAGTGTAGTAGACTATGCAATTTTCTCGCATGGATTGTGTGAGAAAATGGAGGAAGTTTTGATTGGTGAACAACCATGGGAGTTGAAATATGATCATAGAACAATCTATTTAAGTTTCACTTGGGCTGAATAAAAACATCATGGGACAAAAAATGCGTACATTCAACAACCTCCTTCAAAGGGAAGAATTATTTTGACTCAAAAAAATTGTAACACCTTCAAGACAACGCTAGAGAGGTTGTTTAACAAGGAGAAAATTCCATCCCAGGGCCTCCATAGTCATGAGCTAACAAATTTAATTCAAAGCGCACTTACAGAGTACAAAAGAGAAAAAAAATAGGAAATCTAAAACAAACTGCTTTCTGGTTAATGCTTGGTTTGATGAGGAATGAAAAATAACAAAGAAAACTTTGAAAGAGTCAAGCCAGAAGGAAATAAACATAAAACCCTACAAGCAAATTGTAAGAAAGAAAAAAGTTGATTTCATGATCTCAAGGAAGGAGGAACTAATCTTCTTGGGGAAAAATAACCCCAAGTTATTTTGGAAGGAACTTCAAACGAGAAAGAAACAAACTGAAAATAATATCACAACCTATAAATGGTTCGAATATGCAAAGCCGGTTTATGAGAAAGATCCTAAGGTTGACCCCCCTCCCTTGGTCAACACTACTACTAAGCTCTTCATCATGCAAGAGATTGAGGTGGGTATAAAAAAGTTGGGGGTTGGAAAAGCAAAAGATTTAGCTGAACTCAAAGCAGAATATCTAAGGTGGGGTTCAAAAACTATTGCACCTCACATTATGAAAATTTTCAACAACATCATTTAGCAGGGATTCCCTATAGATTAGACACCGAGCCTAGAAATATCGTTTTTCAAGAGTGGGGATGTCAACAATCCCTCCAACTATAGGACCATAATGATAAACCCCTTGTTTGCAAAATTATTCGGAAGTATGCTAGAAAATAGAATCAGCAAGTGGGTGGAAGAAAGAGATAAGCGTGCTAAAGGGAAAACGGGTTTCAGACATAAACACTCAACGATTGATCACGGTATAACTCTAAGGCACATCATTGAAAAAGTGTGGGAGAAAAAAGAGGAAGCCTTTTGTTGCTTTTTCGATTTCAAAAAATATTTTGACACAATCCCTAGAGATAAGTTTTGGCAGCGAATGGAGGAACTTGGGGTTCTTATGCATCCTAGAGTGACTGTCGATAGGCTATATGAGGAGGTTAAAGTCAAAATCAGAACGTGAGCTGGTACCTCTGAAAGTTTTAGGAGTGATATTGGGGTCAAGCAAGGGTGCCCATTGTCCCCTACCCTTTTTGGTTTATATATAGACAAACTTGAAGAGTGGTTAAACTTAGAGGAGGGTGATGGTGCTTTTTTGGGTGAGTTTGTGATAAGGCTTCTTTTGTATGCAGATGACCTTATTCTGATTGCTAAATCTACTCTTGGTTTGCAAGAACACTTAATTTCCCTTATGCAAGTCAATACTAGCAAGACGAAAGTGGTAGTTTTCTCTAGCAAAAGAAAACATAATCAACATAAGTTCTACTTTGAAGGCAACACTCTTGAAGAAGTTGCAGATTACAAATACCTCAAAATTGACTTCAACAAAAATCTAAGTTGGGAAGGTTGCAGAAAGAAAAGAACTTTGGGGGGCTGAAAAGCGTTCTATACTTTCCAAAATAGGTGTAGAGAGGCAGAGCTATGAGATTGGAAGACTATGCAAACTCTCTTTGGGCTTTTAGTGATCCTGGTGGTTCTCTATGGTTGTGAAGTATGGGCTAGCAATACATCTGACTTACAGTGGAAGCAAATCGAGAAGATTCAAAAACATTTGATTACAAACAAGTTTAAAATTAAAAGTTCAGTCCCTTATGATATCAAACTTTGTGAAATGGGGGTTGCTCCTATTGAAGCAATTGCTATGGTCTCATAAGATATTTAAAAAAAATTGAGCAAATGGAAGAAGGTCAGTGACCTAAGGTCGTCTTCAATGACACATTGTGCAAAAGAAAGAAGATGTGGATGTGGCAAAATATTAAATGGCTTAGTAAATGGGATATTCACTTGGACTGGTGCCGAACAACAAAGAGATAAAAGCTTTTGTTATTGATAGGTTCCACAAGCAAACTTGGGATAAAGGGCTAGGGAGAAAGAAAGAGTATTATATTGAAGAGTTTAACCCCACATACAATCATCATCAAAATATATCTTGGAGAGCCAAAATGCTTATTGTCCAACTAAGAACCAATTCTCATCAACTATGTTGTGAAACCGGGCGTTGGAAAAGACCAAAAGAAGCTTGGGAAGAAAAGGTGTGTATGTTTTGCACCTCTAGAAAAGTGGAAACAAAAAAACATTTTATTTTAGATTGTGAAGCCTTCAAAGACAATAAAGACAAGTATGTAAGTATATTGAAAAGAAACAATAGAGAAATTGGAGAAACTCATCATCAAATTGAATACTTAAAATAATTTATTTCTTTCTTTCTTATTAAATCACTCCGTACATAAAAATAAAGTAAGAGAGTGTAAACACCTTGCTGCAAAGTATTATATACCAATCCAACGGTGTCGAAGCACTCTGCCCACGTCCCGCCAAAGTATTATATACCAATCCAAATTCCACTTATTAAATCACTCCATACATAAAAAATAAAGTAAGAGAGTGTAAACACCTTGCTGCAAAGTATTATATACCAATCCGACGGTGTTGAAGCACTGCCTGCGTCCCGCCAAAGTATTATATACCAATCCAACGGTGTCAAAGCACTCTGCCCGTGTCCCTTCAAAGTAAGGATATTCATTAAGCTGTCATAATCAACGGGACAAATCGGTATCGTCCATGGCCAAGAAGCTCTATATATACGCAAGGGCAGGAACAAGGGCTGTACCGCATAAATTTTAGTTTGCTATTTTGACGTATCTCCGTAGGCCAAAGGCGATCATATCAGAGCGAGCAGGAATGGCTCTTGTTGCTGTCGTACAGTTCGCTTCCAAATTGTGCCTGCCTGGATCGTTAAGCAGTTCTACTCATAAGATTAAGCCTGTCCGTAGAACAATCCCAATTCTTAGAATGTACAGGCGAGGTAAATCTGTGACACCTTCAGTGAGCATGAGTTTGACGGCCGCCGTATCAGATGATGATGCTGTACAAAGACGCGTAAGCGATTTTCATCCCAATCTCTGGGACGATGATTTCATACAGTCGCTCTCGACGCCTCATGGGGTGGGTAACTAGCTTCGATTCAATTTATTATTATGCATATTCTTGCTTTCGTTCAGAGTTAATCAATGGATTCATTTTCTCCTCTAATTTACTGTATCTCAGGCACCTTCTTACCGTGAACGTGCTGATAGACTTATTGGGGAAGTAAAATATATGTTCAATTCAATGTCTGTGGAAGATGGAGAAATAATCACTGCCCTCAATGATCTCCTTCAACGCCTTTTGATGGTCGACAATTTATTATTTATTTATGTTTTATATGTTAATAACATGTGTTTCCTTAGATAACAAGTTCAAATCCAAGGGATAGGGTATGTATATTTTTATAGACTTTATCACTAAAATTGTTGGGCTGAAGAGGTCTCATACACCAATGTGTTTCCTCCTAAAAGATAACAAGTTCAAATCCAAAGATAAGGTATGTATACCTTTATAGACTTTACCAATAAAATCGTCGTTGAGTAAAAAAACCTTATACATCAATTTGATGTCTAACTTGACCGTAACCTTAAAAATAGATTATATATTGAATACAAAATTACAGCAAGAAAATTATTTTTTGGCCAGCAGTTATTGGAACGAAAACGGCATTGGATGTGGGAGAGACAGTGTTGTGACTGATCTCAACTCAACCGCCTTGGGACTTCGAACTTTTCGACTTCACGGATACACAGTGTGTTCAGGTATATATCCACATTTCATTAACGATTGAACTTCTTTCATTATAGCAGGCAACTACCATTTACGTGGAGATATTGATTTTATACATTAACTTCAGATGTGTTAGAACACTTCAAAGACCAGAAGGGACAATTTGCATGTTCCGCCATTCAAACAGAGGGAGAGATATGAAGCGTTTTGAATTTATTCCGGGCCTCTCTCATTTCCTTTCCCGGGGAGAAAGTTATGGAAGAGGCTGAAATATTCTCTGCAATGTATTTAAAAGAAGCCCTACAAAATATTCCAGTATCCAGTCTTTCTCGACAGGTGAGACAGTAATACTAATATCACATCCTCTAATTTCCATCATATGATATTGTTTTGCAATCTGTGTTTTATAATTTCAATTTGTCGTTGGTAGATTGAGTACGCTCTGGAATATGGTTGGGACACAAATTTGCCAAGATTGGAAACAAGGATCTACATCGACGTATTCGGACAAGACATCATATATGAGTATGCTCATGATTTCATCCTGCAACATCTATTTTTATTTCGGCATATTTTTGTTTATGTTGAATCCAATAAAAAACAGAGATACTATTGTACTAGCATAGGTTTATTTTTATTCATGGAGAAAAATTTTAAAATATGTGTTTTTTATTAGAGGTTATTGGTTCAAATCCAATTAAATAGCTGTACTGAGGAGGTTCCTTGTCCTACAAACAAAAGATTTCATACATCAATTTTGTGTCGTATCTTGTTCCACAAACAATAAATTTTATATATGTTTGGCTTAGCAGTGATCTGAATATGTGTTAATATTTTAATTAGGTCAATAAACTTATACCTATTGAAAATCTCCAAAAATTGAACCATAAAATTTTATGAATTTCTTCCATGCATGTCCAAACATGACCAGTAATCATTACTAAGATTCATTAGTGAGATTAGCTTAATAATAACCAATAGAATTATTTACTGTGTCTGGTTTTTTACTAGGCCCTGAGGATTTTCCTGCAGCCTAGTTTAGCTGTGAAGTGGTTTACCACAGCAGTATCAGTGGATACTTATTTAACGGCCCAGCAATTTGATTGGTACGGTAGAGGTATGTTCTTAACCATTAGGCCCACTCACTACACACGATGAAGTGGTTTCGCCAAAAACTCAGCAGTATCAGCGAATACTGACATGCACCAACCTCGAGTTTGTTAGATGAATAAGTTGCGCAAATCGCTCCTTTGATTGAGCAAATCGCTCCTGATTAGTTTAGTTAACTGTCAAATTGTTTGGTTTCTTGTTTTCATCGCTGAGTGAGCTGTTAGACTGTTAGACGCTTCGTTGTTTACGAAGCATTTCGTTGCATGTAAATTCCTTTATATATCAATTCAAATAATGAGATCTGCGTGATGTTTTATGCATTTTGTTCTCCGGTTCTGTTAAAACGTTTCTCTGTTCTATCGACTTCGTTTTTTGTTTTCCGCAGGTCCGTTTTTCATGGTATCAAAGCAGGCTGCAGATCCAGCCTCTGTCCAGCTTGCCGAATTGCAAAACGTTTTTCAGCAAGCTCTGTAAGAACTGCAAATCTGTTTTTTTTAGCCGCCGGTATATAATTTTTTGCGCAGAAAATGGCCAGCATGAGCAACCAGGCTCTCATGCAAGCACCTGTTTTGAACGGGTCGAATCATAGCACTTGGGTATCCAAGATGAAAGTTTTTCTGAGCTGTCATGAATGCTTAGAGATTGTCGAAGATGGAGTTACCTTGCTGAAAGTTGAAGATCGAGATGCATTGGATCGGGATGCGAGACGCACTTACACAAAAGTGGTCAAGAAAAATGCAAAATCCTTATGGCTTATCTTTCAGGGGGTGGATGAGTCCATCTTTCCGAAAATTGAAGGTGAGAGCACCGCCAAAGGAGCATGGGATACTCTCATGAATATCTATCAAGGAACCGAGAAAGTGAAGACCGTCAAGTTGCAAACTTTG
>ML777164.1:725232-737192 GCA_009831015.1 Picea engelmannii
TTTGTAAATCAGCAGATCAGCAAGCTGATATCTTCACAAAGCCTTTGGGCACAGAAACATTTGTATCACTCAGATCTAAGCTGAGTATTGTTAGGTTAAATGATTGTCGCGCTCCAACTTAAGGGGGTGTGTTAGACGAATAAATTGAGCAAATCACTCCTTTGATTGAGCAAATCGCTCCTGATTAGTTTAGTTAACTGTCAAATTGTTTAGTTTCTTGTTTTCATCGCTGAGTGAGGTGTTAGACTGTTAGACGCTTCGTTGTTTACGAAGCATTTCGTTGCATGTAAATTCCTTTATATATCAATTCAAATAATGAGATCTGCGTGGTGTTTTATGCATTCTGTTCTCCGGTTCTGTTAAAACGTTTCTTTGTTCTATCGACTTCGTTTTCTGTTTTCCGCAGGTCCGTTTTTCAGAGTTAGCAGCTATACTAATATATATATATATATATATATATATAAACAAAAACACCTGGGGCAATGTGACGTTGTCGGTCTTTTATAGTAGTTTAGTTTCCAATTGATGTCTGTTGATTTTCTTTTGGTTTCAGAACGCCATATATGAAGACAGAGAAACTGGTAGAACTCGCAAAATTGGAGTTCAATATCTTTCGGTCTTTACAACAGAGAGAGTTACAATGTCTCTCAAGGTGATGCGCTGTCATTGCAAATCGCTGTCATTGCAAATCGTCTGCAAATAACTTGGCAAAAAATTCAGTAAAGTGAATCCATGAAGTTTGTATGTGTAGATGGTGGAAAGATTACGGTTTCCCTCAGCTGACATTCACGCGGCATCGTCACGTAGAATATTACACTATGGTTTCTTGCATTGCGATTGATCCTCAACATTCTGCATTCCGACTCGGTTTTTCCAAAATGTGTCATCTTATCACGGTTCTCGACGATATCTACGACACCTTTGGAACAATGGACGAGCTCGAACTCTTCACAGCAGCAATTAAGAGGTGATAATTGGATTTAATTCAGAGATGATAATTGGGTTTAATAGGGTTGATTTCAAGTAGTCCAATGGATGAAGGTATGTGGTTTATTGTTTTTGATATTTTGCAGAAAAACACCATCTTTAAATGGATGAAATGGATGAAGCCTATGTTAAAATAAATATTGAAATTTCTAAACTTTCTATTTCTTACCAAATTTTTTGTCAAATTAAACTAGTTTTAAATCCTTATAACAGAAGCTTTTTAGCCACAGTAAACTTTTAAATCTTTCTTTATTTTGGCGTCAAAATTAAATCTTTCACTATTTTCGCCAAGCTTCTCTACTGTCAAATCCTAGTATTTTATATTGAAGATCAACTCAATCAATTCAATGAATATGAGTATTTTATATTGAAGATCAACTCAATCAATTCAATGAATATGAGAAGACTATAATTCCTTTGCAGAGACCAACCGACTTAACCAAAAGTTTTGTGTATAATGATCAGATGGGATTCGTCTTCAATAGAGTGCCTTCCAGAATACATGAAAGGAGTTTACATGGCGCTTTACGACAGCGTAAATGAAATGGCTCGAGACGCAGAGAAGTCTCAAGGCCGAGACACGCTCAACTATGTTCGAGGGGCTGTATGGAAAATAACAAACGCATGCATATATAAATATTTGTTTGCAAGAGCGTTAACTTGGCCACGTATTAGCTAATTTGTTTTGCTTGTGCCTGTGCAGTGGGAGGCTCATTTGGATTCATATTTGAAAGAAGCGAAGTGGATTTCCAGTGGTTATCTGCCATCGTTCGAGGAGTACCTGGATAACGCAAAAATTAGTTCTGGTTTTCGCACATCCATATTGCAACCCATCCTCGCGTTGGGCGATCCCCTTCCTCATCACATCCTTCAAGAAATTGACTTTCCATCCAAGTTCAACGACTTGGCATCTGCCATCCTTCGACTAAAAGGTGACACTCGCTGCTACAAGGTATTCTTCATAACCTTCTGTATCAAATCAAATGGAAGAAATTTTGTATTTACTGATTCTGAATATGACATGGTATTCTTCATAACTTTCTGTATCAAATCAAATGGAAGAAGTTTTGTATTTACTGATTCTGAATACTGACACTGGCATGGCCAATGTAGGCGGACAGGGCGCGTGGAGAAGAAGCTTCGTGTATATCGTGTTATATAAAAGACAATCCTGAATCAACAGAGGAAGATGTTCTCAATCATATCAACGCTATGATTAATGATTTAATCAAAGAACAAAATTGGGAGTTACTCCGACCTGATAACAATGTTCCCATCTCTTCCATGAAACATGCTTTTAACGTCAGCAGAGCTTTTCATTACGGCTATAAATACCGAGATGGCTACAGCATTGCCAGTATTGAAGTAAAAAATTTGGTAAAGAGAACCGTCCTTGAACCTATACCTCTGTAACCACACCTTAAATCTAAAATAAGTTGCTACTTAATTTAGTTTTGGAGATCAGGCAGCTTGGTCAGCTACTAAAGTTAATAAGTTCCTACTTGATTTAGTTTTGGAGCTCAGGCAGGTTGGTCAGATACTAAAGTTAATAAGTTCCAAATTAATTTAGTTTTGGAGCTCAGGCAGGTTGGTCAGCTACTAAAGTTAATAAGTTTCTACTTAATTTAGTTTTGGAGCAGGTTGGTTAGCTACTAAAGTTGTCTTTGTCCATGTATGAAGGAGGTGGAGTTAAAGATGTCTACAATATATGAGGATGAGGTTGGAGTAGAGTTAATTGGGTGTATTAGTGTTACAAATATTGTAAAATTGACTCTTATGATATAGGGAAGAGAAAGTGCATTTTATTCTTCAACTTCTTGGTATCATGAAGATTATATACTCTTTTGGATGAAGTTGAAGTAGATTTAATTGAGTGTATTAGTGTTACAAATATTGTAAAATTGAATCTAATGTAATAAGGATATTTTAAGAGAAAGTGCATTTTATTCTTCAACTTCTTGGTATCACGAAGATTATATACTCTTTTGGATGAGGTTGGAGTAGATTCAATTAGGTGTATTAGTGTTACAAATATTGTAAAATTGACTCTTATGTAATAAGGATATTTTAAGAGAGAGTGCATTTTATTTTTCAACTTCTTGGTATCACTAAGATTATATACTCTTTTGGATGAGGTTGGAGTATATTCAATTGGGTGTATTAGTGTTACAAATATTGTAAAATTGAGTCTTATGTAATAGGAATATTTTAAGAGAGTGCATTTTATTCTTCAACTTCTTGGTATCACAAATATTATATACTCTTTTGGATAAGGTTGGAGTAGAGTCAATTGGGTGTATTAGTGTTACAAATATTGTAAAATTTAATCTTATGTAATAGGGATATTTTAAGAGAATGCATTTTATTCTTCAACTTCTTGGTATCACGAAGATTATATACTCTTTTGGATGAGGTTGGAGTAGAGTCAATTAGGTGTATTAGTGTTACAAATATTATAAAATTGAATCTTATGTAATAGGGATATTTTAAGAGAAAGTGCATTTTATTCTTCAACTTCTTAGTATCAAGAAGATTGATTATATACTCTTTTGGATGAGGTTGAAGTAGAGTCAATTGGGTGTATTAGTGTTACAAATATTGTAAAATTAATTCTTATGTAATAGGGATATTTTAAGAGAAAGTGCATTTTATTCTTCAAGTGCTTGGTATCAAGAAGATTATATATTCTTTCTTCCAAGGATTTTTTCAAATATTGTTCAATATCTAATTTCATTATTAATTTCTTGAGAGTTTATCATTTTCTTCTCTAACCTATCAACAAATACATGAAAACTATTTTTTTTATTTTCTAACTTAGGGTATAAGAACTCTTTATAAATACATTAATCTTCTCTTACTCTTTTTTCCTAGTGGCACCTTAAACTCTCTTAATCTTAAGTGAAGTTTACTAGAATCAAAAGCGATGTTTGGGATTTTTATCTTTTGTATTAGTTAACTTATGCTTGTATATTAGGTACATAATATCATAACTTTGGGAGAAATTAGACCCAAAGATGAAAATGGGACTTGATCAATTTTGCTCCATGTTTCTTTAGAAATGTCTCAACTTCAAACTTGCTCTTAATTTCGAGAATATAAACTAGAAAGTTCTTTTGGATTTGTTCAATTTTGCTCTTGTTTTTCTAAAAATTTCTCAACTCCAAACTTCACATCCATATAGAATAAATACAATAACAAAGATACATCTATATAAAATAAATACAATAACAAAGGTATCAAAGTAAAACTTCTTCTTTTTTTCCAAAAAAACAAAATCTACTTCCTTATAGTTGTTCCCAATATTAAAATAGGCTTTCCAGCCCTATTAATTATTTTGTCCATACTATAATTCTACTTGATATTATAATGTAGGTCAACTCTCTTTTTCAAAACATACCTCTAACTTGTCAATATAAATGCCATAATGTGTAGAGAACAAGAGACAATAATGTTTAACATATATAATATGATAATTGTTTTTTATAAAGTCACATTGTTCATGCATCATATCAAAAGCTTAAAGAATAAATTAATCTTTTTTTCAAGAATAATTTCATATAGCTTAGTTAAAATAGGGATAACCATGAAAATTATGTGATTAGATTTGTCACCATTTTTTTATAATAGGAATAAAGTTTTGAGTCTAAATTTTTGGTAAACTTTTTATTTAGTTGCTTAAATCAAAAGACAAAATCAAACTTTCAATTTTTAGAATTTTATGTTAATACTCTTCAATGTATTTACATGTTCCTTTTTCAAAGCATTTAATTCCAAATTATGTACATAGATGTTCCTTTTCTAAGCATTTAATTTCAAATTAAATTTATATAATAGAGTGATGGTAGATCGACAACATTTAGTTAAAAAAAAAATTAAAAAAATATTAACATATATTTATTTGGTTTTAGAAAAAATAATAAATAATAAATAATTAAAAAAATATTAACATGTATTTATTTTGTTTTAGAAAAAATAATACATAATTTGTTCAGAAATTGCCGGAGGAACCACAGTGCTAATGAAATTGCCGGACAAACTTTCATTAGCACTGTGGTTCCTCCGGCAATTTCTGAACAATATTCTCACCACAGAAACCTAAATGAGCAGAATACATAATTTATTATATTATGTTGAGAATCACATTCTATAATTTAGTACCAAAGAGATTGTATATCTAGTTTTTCCATTTTGAGTAAATATATATTGATTTTATAAAATACTTTATATAAAATTAATAATAATAATAATAATAATAAATTATATATTTAATTTAATTTAAAATAATTTATAAATTTTTATATGTTTTATCAAAATCATATTAATAAAAATAAAATTAAAATGATTAAATTAAAATAGTTTTTATAAGAAGACATTATATTAAGGACCTTATTTTTTGCTCTGCGAAGGTAAGGTCCTGAAAGGTAAATCCTGAGCTCTGCTCAGGCAGGTAAGGTCCTGGTCTTACCTGAGCTAGCTCTGCGAAGGTAAGGGTATTTGATGCATCAACCATCTACTCAAGATCCTTACCTTCGTAGAGCTTCGGGATAGATTTAATAGTAAGGCTTACTGATCATGATGGGAAAGCCTAATAATAGGGGAATATTTTATTTTCTTTGTTGCATCCGCTCACCGACTTGTTGGATTTCTGCTGCAATATGCTGTTGGCGATGGATGACTTCGGTACAAACCTAGTTCAGTTCGCAAGCAAAAAGAAAGAGATTTGACCAATCAACGGGTGGAATGCCATCGCTAAATCAAGTTAGCGCTGGCTACTATGATTGGTTCCCCATCTATTTTAGGGCACATCCTGCTGGATGAAAGCCCCAACCTGATGAACCAAGGTGATTGGGGTGCGGGGGAAGGCATTAATAGAAAAACTTTATTGTAGATAGTTTTTGAAACATTTAATGTTTAGAGTGGACACTTCACTCATCATTATGGTTGAGAAAATAAAAAATAGTTATTAAAAGGGGAAAAGAGAGATAAAAGTGGATTTAATTATTAAGGAGATAAGGTTAAATAATAAATTAATGAGATGACCTAAGGTTAAATAATAAATTAAATTATTGAAATGACATAGGTTAAATAATTAAATTATAAATCGAATTATTGAGATGATATAGGTTAAATGATAAAACTATAAATTAAATTAAATTATATGAGATTAGGTAAAGAAATAATTATTGGGGAAGAGATAATGAAATGTGGAGATAAGTATGAGAGGTGCAATGATTACTCGAGAAAAACAATGAGAATATTGAAATATAGAAAATAAAGTGAGTCAAGATAAAAAAAAATGGGGGTTAAAGGAACATGACCGGAGATTCTGGTTAGAAGCGAGAAGAAATGAAATAGATTATATTAAAAAGGAAAGATCAGTGACAAAGGCAATGAATGAGGGGTTTCCAAGACTGGCTGAGTTTGTATCCATCTTTGAAATTGAAATTATTGGGGTGCTTTTCGATTTCAATGACTTCTCGAATGATACGGGAGGAGTAATGGGGTGTCAAGGCCAAAATTTTGGTTTGGTCAAAGTAGATTAGATGCTTGGATTTAATGGAATGTTTTGCAATAGTTAACTTGGTGATCCAATTCTGGTGTATGTCCGTTGTGTGCTCTTTGATCCTGGGTTTGAAGGATATGTCATCTTGTCCTATGTATGATTTGTCACAGGAGCAAGAGATTTGGTAGACACCTAGGCTGAGCATAGGGTCAGATTTGTCCTTTGGCCATTTTGAATAGTTGTTTAAGGGTTTTATATGGCTTGCAAAAGGTTTTAATATTCTTCTTGGCCAAAATTCTTGAAATGTGATCTGTGGTGCCTTGGATGTAAGGTAAAGACAAGTGAGAAATGGGTGGGAAAGAGGCAGGTGGATTCTAGACTTCTCAATTTTAGTTGAGCGGAAGGCTCTATTGATTTGGGAAATAGAGTATCCATTGGCTAGGAGGGCCTTCTTTATGTGGGATTTCTCTTTCTCTAGGAATTGAGGAGAGGATATTCGAATGGCTCGAGTGACCAAAATTTTTAACACAGTAGATTTATGGGTTGAATGATGGTGATATGTTACCCGTTTTTATATGTGATATGTTACCTGTTGTGATTTTCACATTCCTTTCTTCTTCTCCAGACACTAAGATGCATAATGTCCACTCTTGTGGCATGCAAAGCACTTGATCTTACCCAAGTCCTTCTTTTTCCCCGGTTGTTAGGTTAACCCCTCACCTTTACCCTTCTTGTTAGAACCCTTTCCTTTTCCTTTTCTTGTATGAATGAAAAGCTCTAGGTTCTCATCACTACCTCCTCGCCTACTAGCTTTGGACTCCTCCTGAGTCTCTTTCTCGATGAAATCATCCCAAAGATTCTCAAATGAGGGAAGCTTCTCCCGAGCACAAATATCCTTGACAAATGTTTCCCAAGGCTTGGAGAAACCATTCAATGTCGTATTAACTAGCTCTTTATCGGTCACTGTCTCCCCAACTACTACAAGTTGATCATCAATCTATGTGATCCTCATGAGATAGTTGTTAACATTGTCATATCTAGACATCTGCATTGATTTGAGCTTGTTTATCAAGATCATCTTGCTATTCAGGTTATCACTCTAGAAAAGATTCACTAGAGAGATACAAATCTCCTTGGTCATCTGCTTCTCATACAAATGAGGAATTAAATGATATTTTATTGCATCCAAGATCACCCGTTGGGATTTGATCTCCTTCTTATCATAAATCTCCTTCTATGTTGTATCTATCAATGGGGTGGTTGCTTGACCGCTAATTTCCCAAATATCATTTCCCTTCAATAGTAAGGTAACCCTTGATTTCTAACATAGGAAGTTGAATACTCCATCCAATCTGTCTTCAAATCTCAGACTTGTTTTTTTCATTTCTTAGATCTGATCAAACTATTGTGGAATTAACCGTGTTGATTTATAGATCTACAAAAATATTTTAAAATCAGTTTTCTCTTAAGAGTGTGAGCTCTGATACCATGTTAATTTTCAATTCCCAACACCTAGATAAATTATAATTACCTTGTCTTTTTCTTTACTGAAAAGTAAATTACAACACACAGAATAAAATATATTGGTTGGAAATAAATAAAATGACATAAGAAAACAAGAAACCAAACTACACACATATACAACAAATTTTCCCCTTCAAATCATCTCTTCATTCAAATAATTTCCAAAGTTACAAGGGGCTCCCAAATTAGGAAAACAACCCACATAGAATACAAATAGAAACCTACAACAAAACTCTTGCAACCCAACAACTTTGTTGCTGTTGTATCGCCCTGTAACTGCATCCTATACAATTTGTACACGTCCTCTACAATGCGTATGTTTGCAGCCCCAACATTGGCCTTACGTGTATGTACATGCCCCCCGACATTGGCTCTACGTGTATGTACATACCTTGCAGCACTGGCCTTGCATGTATGTATGTGCCATTTTTCACTAGTCTGGCACGTATGTACTTGCATGTGTCTTATGTACTGTGCATATGACACTACTTTGGCATTGTACGACCTGATATGTGCCTGTACCTGCTATTGATCTGCTACCCAGATCTATCCTTGATACCAAATCTGTCAAATGCTACTTCCTCCTCCTTTGGATTGATAAGATCTCTAGATAAAAGTCCTTCTTCACCCTTGCTAAGATCTCCTTGAGAAAAATTCCTTTTCTCTCTCTGTGAGTCAGTGACTCCAATAGATGTATTGTTTCTCTCTGTGTGTCTCCCCTTCACCTAGCCTTACTTTTATAATCTTGAGTTGAACCCTAGGAAAATTCCTAGGAGGGAGTCTGAGAGTGTTGTGGACTTTGGCCTTCAGAAAAATCAGTGAATAGGGAAAAGTATTCCTTTCAAAGGGGATTCTTCGATAAGGATATTTTGATATCTTTGCAGGATTTGAAATCCCTATGGCCTACGTCCCATTGATTAGGATCAAGTCCACGTTGGCTAGAACATGTGGGATAGTTCCACGTGGATGACGGTGGACTGACAATGTTAGGGGAACGTATGAAGTGGATCCACATGGAGACCACATGGTCAGGGTGATTTCATCATAATGGAAAGGCCCAAGGAACTTTAAAGGGGCTTAACTTCTTTCCTGGAACTTAGAATTGAGCATGGTTACAGTCATTAAAAATCTCTCAGAGAGAAAAATTGGTTCATAAGCTCAGAATCAGAGTTAGAGTAATGGATGAAAAGGGGGATTTTGAACATCCCACCAGCCTAAAGAAGCTTAAGGGGGTTGGGTGTGTTATAGAATGTAGTAAATTAATATTCACACAATAACATATAAATTCTTAAAAACTTAGAGTAAACACACAACAATTAAAACCCATAATAAACACAATGAGACAGAGATAAATCAATTATATTTTTAACCAAATGTGCAACTGGTTGCAAGGGATGGATGTTCCACCCAACCACTCACTAATTACCAACCAGAGAGAGTCCCATCAACCAACTTCATTTTTTATACAACTCCACTAGAATGTGACCAATAAACTAGTTTATAGATGTATCTAATCCTAGAAGATTGGTGTAGTTAGACAAGGAAGATGTAATTTATCTAATTTGGAAGGAACACTCCCATGAAGGTTGTTTCTACCCAAAGTTATGATGTCCAAAGAGGACATGTTTCCCAAGCAGGCTAAAATCGTACCCATTCTCATGGAATGTTTCATATGATATTGTTACCAACCATAGTCAAGTTTCGTAAATTATGGCACCCAAACAAAGTGGGTGGAATGGAACCTTAGAGTCGATTCAAAGATAGGAGAAGCATATTTAAGAGAAATTAACTTCCCAATTGATAGGTCCGTGTTGAAACCCTTTCACGCTTTTCATTTTCCCCTCCCTTGTTCTATTTTCCCACCTCTTTACACTCTTTCTTCCCCCCCTTCTATATTTTCCCTTTTTCCCATTTCCTATTTATCCCTTCTTTTTCCCTTTCTTGGTTACTGTACTTAGCCATTTTCATGTTTGCGGACCTTTGGACCCGCGGACTGTCGCACTTGCATTCCTTTTCATTCACCTATGCATAAGTCCACCTCTACACTTAGTCTTTTCTTTAATTCACAGGTACACAGATTCAAATATTTGTCTTCCCTTTCTGCAACCTTCACACTGCACTTCAACTTTCGTGTTCTACATTTTGACCATCACTTAAATTTTATTCTCATCGCGGATGTTGGGTTCCCAAATGTCTCATTCTTATGATATTCGCGAGTCCAACCGATCACCTTCTATACTTAGTTTCTTTGGATCGCTTATCCAACCGTGGGTTCTTGGGTTGACGTGTTCACGAAAATTTCATATTGATCTTTTCTCATCTCTGTCCCCACCATTACGTTGTTTTTCCCAATGCGCAATAAGTGTTATTTAAATGCTAACAATTGTTTTGCAGACTTCAAAAAGGCCATTATTAATGGCGAATGAATCGAGAATTATTCATTAAATATTCATTTAATTCTCATTTTTGAGGGGATTAAATTATCATTATCTCTCAAAAAAGTTCATTTGTAAATATCATTCAGTTGAAGAAACAGTTTTATCAACTTAATGGCAACATCAGCTCGACAATAGTTTTGTGGTGATACTTTGAATATTTTTGGCTGCGAAGATCAGAATTTCTAGTGTTCGAGAGCATATTGGTATTATTCCTCTCCTCATGCTGCTCAAAGAAACGAGAATGTGATTTAGACATCTAGGACTGCTCTTGTTGGTTGTGTTCCATAGGTTTTCGACTGTAAAGAAATTGTTGCATGGTGTGTTGAAAAGTACATACCAAATTCAAAGGATCATCAAGTTTGCTTATGGTTGTTCAAAATTATGTCGAGAGAAATATTAAAAAGAGAATGTCACTCGTAATGGATGCCTGGGAAGTCTCTAAAAATATTGTTTCTTTTGGTTCGAGAGCACATGCATTCCATGAATATCTTCAAGCTGACTTTAAAAATGAAGAAGGATTTTATACAAATGTTGTCATACCATTTGGAATAAAAGTTTCAAATATGACAGAGGCAAAGAGAAGAGAAGAATATTTGCCTTCCCCCACTTGAATTAAACAGTTGAAACCCGGTTGGATAGAAAAGATTAAAAATCTAAGAGATATTGTTCAAACTTGCAATGAAGTCATAACAAAGAGAGAAGAATTATTCAAAAGGTTTATAGAAATAGACTTAGCAGGTAGCACTGGCAAAGTTCAAGATCCCAAATTAATCTTTCATTCAATGTTTATGTTAAGGTCCTAACCCGCACATAGGTAGATCAATGTATTCGGATGTAATAAAGGTCAATATTAATAAGACCTTTCAATAAAATAGAATAAGGCAGATGTAAGAAGACCTAATAGAAGCTTCCGCTTCTAGAAGGATCTTCCTCTAGATGCTTCTCTTAATAGACATATTTAGTATAAATAAGGGTCGAGGGTATGAGAAACCCTAGCTTGGATATTATTGTAACAGAGCACTGCTCGACTGGAGGTTGCCCCCTCGAAGAGGCCTGTGAACATTGCTATCTGACTCAAAGTGCTATTTCTGTTGCTATTTCGTATATCATTACTGTTTATTGTGAAGATTATGCTGGATATTTTACTGTTATTCTGTCATTTCTAGCATTTCATTTATGTTCTACATATTTTATATATCTGGTATCTTGCAAGTGGTATCAGAGCACTTTCCTTGGCAGAAATTGTGGGTATTTTTTCTTTCAGGGTAGAGACGTATTCCAGCGTCTTTAAGCCACAGAGATCTGTCATTACGCGCATAAACCCGTGGTTGAGGGATTCATACATGTAGGAAATACAAGTGGTTCTTAAGCGCACGTCTGTTGGCCACCCTTGTAACCCTTGTTGGTACCCCTTCGAGTGGTAGCGCATCAGACAACACCTGTGTACGGACCGGCCTAGATTTCCTGAAGCCCTTTGTAGATAAACCTATCGACCGCCGGACTGCTAT
>ML777164.1:741737-752409 GCA_009831015.1 Picea engelmannii
GTCAATATTAATAAGACCTTTCAATAAAATAGAATAAGGCGGATGTAAGAAGACCTAATAGAAGCTTTCGCTTCTAGAAGGATCTTCCTCTAGATGCTTCTCTTAATAGACATATTTAGTATAAATAAGGGTCGAGGGTATGAGAAACCCTAGCTTGGATATTATTGTAACAGAGCGTTGCTCGATTGGAGGTTGCGCCCTCGAAGAGGCCTGTGAACACTGCTATCTGACTCAAAGTGTTATTTCTGTTGCTATTTCGTATATCATTACTGTGTATTGTGAAGATTATGCTGGATATTTTACTGTTATTCTGTCATTTCTAGCATTTCATTTATGTTCTGCATATTTTATATATCTGGTATCTTGCAGTTTATGACAAAGAAACAACTTGATGAACATGTGGAAATATTGAAAGGATTATCGACCGAAAAATTCAATAGTATAATTGAGTATGGTGAAGAAGAAATTGATAATTGGCTTATTGATTACTCTATAAAAAATCAAGACATTGAAGAATCAGTCCATGATATTTCTCATGATCTAACAAATTTATAAGGAGAATTATTTAATATCAAAATTAGACATGAGATAAATGTTGCGCCCATGAAAAATTATATTGAAGATTAGTTTAAAGAGCAATTGATAAGTTAACTGAAGAAGGCCAAGAAATGACAGTTGGGACACTTCTAGAAACCGTCAGCAAGGAGAATAAAAGAACAACAACAAGCAAATGAAGAGAGAGAGATATCATCATAGTAAGGAACGAATCAAATACAATGCAATCCAACATCAAGTCCAAACTCATGGCACAATTGTCAAGATCCAGGAACAAAAAATCTAGATGAACAAGTAGAAGACCGTTGTCATCAATATCCGAGTGATTCACCTCAAGCTTCTTGGTGGCGATTGATGGGAAAAACCTGAGAACATAAGTTGGCGAGGAAAAGAATAAATAATCCTCATAAGACGACTCCTCATCGTAATTGGAAACAATGATTAGCTCCGTGAAAGAGAGGAAATCTCGCATGGCCCGTTTCATCTCGAAAATACCTAAGTTCCATACTTATATACCCAACTAAGCTTTCCATGCCACACTCACTAAGAAAGCGATGGGCAAGGAAGCACATCCACCAACTTGCGTAAAGGTATAGTTTCAAAATGGATTAAGAACATTTTTGTGTGCTACATGTTAGAAGGACCCATATTTTTCTCCAATATATGGATTAGAAGTGATCCAACCTGATATTCAATCAACCATTAACACTATATAGAAATAGAAACTGATCCAACTAGATATTTAATTAACCATTAACGTTGTATGAGAAATGAAAATCTCTAACTAATTAAATTTATTTTATTATATTTACTTTTCCAACAAATCGATGTCCAACCCGTATCTATTGGACTGACTTCATATATTACACATTATATCTATAATAAATGAAGTACCGAAAATTTATAACGAGTAATCTATGAGTGAAACATAGATTTAATGAGTAAACTATGAAGTGAAACATAGCTTTGACAGGTTTAGATTTTTTATGCCAGTAAACAGTGACATGTCAAATACTTCCAAAAACCGAAAAAAAAATTCGGGGGACGTAAAAAGAAGACCGCATTCTCATAAAATTAATCAAAAGGCATTCTCAGAAATCTTTTCGATATCTTCCTGTCGACTAATTTTCCATGTGTTCAATGAGACTGACTTTTAAAAAATAAATTCCACTTTTCCGTAAAATTAAGAAAAGAAAAACGCATTTCCATAGAATTAATCACAAAGTATTGGTTTTTTTTTTCCATGGAAAAAATTTTCTCAATTTTATATTATGTATAAAATCATTTACAATATCAATGCCACTTATCAAATGATCCAGTAGCAGGCTGCACTATCAGACAGCAAAATCATCGTTCCAGAATCACAAAGTATTGGTTGCATACCCCATTGGGCTTAAATTAGTCGGCGAAGAGACTGCACTCGCATAAAATTAATCAAAAGCCATTTTCTTTCTTTTTAAAGATTAAAGTCAATAATATTTAAATGGATAAAATAAATTGAAAAAATTTGACACTCCATAAAATAAATAAGAAAGTCTTTAAAATTAATAAAAAAAAAATTATCCCTGAGAACATGAGTATCTTTCAAGCATTAAAATCAATCGTACTTATAAAATAAATTAATATAAAGGTTTAAGTAATTTTTGTTTTCAAAGATAATGAGTTGGATTTGAGAAAAAAAAAGGGTTATAGTGTTTGAAAGTTGTGTGAGAATTAAAAAGAGAAATTATATTATAATTTGTTTAACTAATATTTTTTTATTTAGTAAGGGTAGTGTGTCCCAAAGCCTATTTATGTGGATTTTTATCTGAAGGGTTATTTATCTTTCTAACTTTAGGACAAGAGGTCAATATATTTACTTTGTGAGAATTGAAATAAGGTAGAGAGAATAACAAACATGTTACCTAATCACCAGAGCTATGCTACCCAATCACCAAAACTAAACTATGAACTCAAAACAAATTATATTATTTATTTCACTCATTTCACATGGCAAGGTTATAAAGTTTCACATGACAAGGTTATAAAGACTAATAAGTGAACATATTTTTAATAATTTTATGAAAAATTTGGCAAGACGATTGAGATCAAACTCAATTTACAATTTCATAATTTTAAGGAATTTCAGGACATAATTTAATAAATATGGAAAGGTAAATTAAAGATTGTTTTTTTTATTTATAAAAAATTTATTTAATTAATATATATATATATATATATATATATATATATATATATATATATATTCTTTTATATCAAGTTGATTTATATTGAGATTCTACATTATGTATTTTTTAATTATATAATATATTTTTGTAAAAAAACAAAAAAATTGGATAGATATGTTATTCCTATTATACATAAATATTATATGTGTATGATTGTGATGATTAAAGTCTATAACCACAAATGAATGATAGCTCCTAACTGTGTATTCTTTCTTTTTTATTAAATTTTAAAACACATACATATTATAGTTTGACTCACTAAAAAACACCATAACCAATGTACAATTAGTGAACTTTAATTAAGTTCAAATATCTCAAATTAACATAAGTTATCTAGTAAACCAAAAATGGATAGTTCAACTTAACAATATCTACAAACATTCCATGATATAAAAGAGATATCAATTGCTAATTACATCTAGAAAAATTATATACATTGCTTGCATATAAAATTTCTTTAATACCAATCCATCAATAATAATTTATGAAATATATCCAACAAAATTAATTTCTTTAATATCAATCCATCAATAATAATTTATGAAATATATCCAACAAAATTAACTCATACAAAAATTATAATCATTAATGCTTCATTATGTTGGCAAAATAAAATAAAATAAAATAAGACCCGAAAACAACGTTCCAAAAAAAACATTTTGAATCATGTCATATACACCATACACTCATTTGGCCTACTCTCCCAATTCCACTGATTGCTACTTGCAAGGGAAATATAATTCATTAGGGTCAAAGAAATATAGTTGATTAGGGTCATAAATGTTTTATGATCATTTTTCAAATTAAGACAAGTTCAAGCAATTTGGATTTAATAAGTGCAAAATTTTACCTTTTTATTATGAACGTGTGTTTTAAATTTGTTTTTCAAAATATAGTAATATATCAATTGTCGACTAAAATAAATTCATTTTATGAAATTATCCCAAACACAATAAATTTATCTTATTTTAAATTAATTAAACAAATTAATTAATTAAACAAAAAGTGAAATACAAATTTTAATATTATCAATTTATGTTTCAAAGTTATCTTTCCAAAAAAGGATAATACCTACCATAATGTGATTTAATCTACTCGTATAGATTCGTATTAATGGAAAGAAATTGATAAAAAATAACAGATGTAAATCTCTAGCCATTAGACATAAAGATGAAGGTAGTTTAGCTTATTAATTATAAGAAATAAAAGGTGGGATATTGACTTTGCACTCATATCTCTTCCACACTTAGAGTGTAAAATACTTAGCTTCTTTATGTAAAATCAAAGTTTTTTTTATAAAAAAAACAAACATATTGTAGTTAGATATTTTTTTCAATAATTTTAAATTAAAAATTATTTTTATTATTTTAATCCTTTAAAACAAAGACAAAGTTTTTTTATATTTATATAGCCATATCAATATAAATAAACATATTGTAGTTAGATATTTTCTTCAATAATTTCAAATTAAAGATTACTTTTATTATTTTAATCCTTTAAAACAAATACAAAGTTTTTGTTATATTTATATAGCCATATCAATATAAATAAAATTAATTAAGTGCAATGCATTTTATTTTGAACAATAAAATTGATATATATATAAAGTTTTCGTTAGATAAGGATATGTATAAGGTAGAATTATTTTCATGACACCATTTATTACATAGGTTATTTTATTGTTCACGCTCACATGCACCCAATAAGAAAAAGGTCATATAACGAAGAAAAGGGAGGATACTCAAACTAGATTGCACTAGTGACATTGTACTCAAATATTTGGTGATACAACCACTTTTTTCTTACAATAGATTATAATGCTAAAGAACTTTGGCTTTCACTAATGTTGTTGAGAGTAGTATTTGTATTGCCCAACAAATGTATTATATATGTTTTATGTATAGAGTTGGTTTTACCAAATCCTAAAATCTAGATATGGTTTTGATTTAGTCTTGATATATGGCTAAGAAATAGGGATTAAATTCCATTGCATTCAAACTTCATGTATTGATTTCCTTGATCAAAGACAGGTCGAGCTAATGAGATGGCAACTCAATCATGACTAGGCAATTTTTTAGGAAATAAAAATTCACAAAATCTGAAAAAATTGTCTCCAAAGATTCACCTGTTTCTCCCCAAGTGTTCATGTTTTTGGGAAATGACCAATTTGATAACTAATTTGGCCCATTTTAGAAGTGGGTTTTCAACGGATTTCCCAAATTATTCATGGTTGGCTTGGGATATTCGTCAAAAGTTGACTGCTAAAACAGTGAGCTACAGGAAAATTATGCAATTTCTATTGTAGCTTAGTTTTAAGCGCCAGTATAACTTGATGTTTATTTTACTGATCTTCTAAGACAATTTATGTTGATATTTATTCTTTGATTTTATTCTTTGGACCTTGTTTTGTAGTTTGCTATTCCATGACTCTAGGGCTTGTTTTTCATGCTTCAATTCCTTGATTACTGCCTACATTTTTTTTTATCTTTTGTTTGTTGATACATCCCCTGTTTTGCTCAGACAAAACTCCTTCTCCTTTAAACATAATTTCAGCATTCCTCTTCTCATCCTTTAGATTTTGGAATTTTTGCTTCAACTTCTTGGTTTCCTTGTTGTATCTCATTCCTCAGTATCGCATTGCTTCGTGCTATACTTGCAGCTTTCCCATTGATAAATTCAAGGACATATGACATGACCTTGTTCTGTTCGGAGAGCCTTTAGTGTGAACCAACCTCATTTTCATTTCTCAATTTGTTGTTGATGTTTACAGTTTCTTCAGCCTCGTGTATAGGGTTGTCCACTTTAGAATCTGAACTGGTTAATGCACTCAAGCTTTCATTGTCCTGAACAAAATTCTCCTCGTTCTTAATTTTGTAAACTCGGGGCTCAGGATTGTCGACCTCAAATATTTTTGAATCAGATTCAGAATTTTCATACATACTGATCTCTTCTTGCAATCCTTCATTGGCACTCTTATAAGCAACAATTTATCCTTTGCAAAAGGGGGTTCTAGGAAACCATCACAAGACAAGGCACCCTGAAGTTGGACTGCTTTCTAAACATTATGTTTGGTTTCCCCTTTCAGATCATCATACCTCTCTGCCCATGAATGGTGTGCTCTATAAAGATCTACTAGAATAGTTTGAAGTTATGTAGATTTCCATGGGTTTGTTGTAGCTATTCCACCACCAAGAATAAGATGGTTGTGGATCTACCTCCATCTTTAGCAAAGCAACGCTTCAATCACCTTAAACCCGATCTTCAAACTCTCATAGGTGATGTATCTTCAAATTGTTGTCATGGCACCTTGCCACTTGTCACCATGATTTCAAGATCAAATCACATGTTAGAATCATAAAACTTTGATATGCTACAAGAACATGCTTGTTCTTGTAGCAAAAGAGCATATTTCATTTTCCCTTGTGAAAAGACTAGGATGAAAAGCCAAAATGAACCTTTCTGATTGACATACTATCTATTCATCAAAAATTTCAAAATAGCAAAATATGCTTCTTAATTAATAAGGAATGTAACTATGAAAAATGTTATTATGAATATCGAGTATTTTAATAAATGAGAGGTTTTTCGAGAAGATGAGTGATTGTATCTTATAATTCCATAAAGAGAGATTTATGAGAAGAGGAGATTGTACCTTGTAATCCCATATATAAGACATTCATTAAAAAACGCCGCTCTCTACCTATGTCAACTACATATACATATGACACTTGTCCACTCACAAAATGAAACATAGAGCGTCTTAAATAAAAGCATTGCTGAGATGATGAGGATGCCAAAGATTGGATAATTAAAGTTTGGAAAATACACCAAAAAAAAAGTGACAAAGAGAATCAAATAAAAAGAGAAGAGAAGCATTCTCATAAAACACAAGAAAAATAGAATAATGAATGGAACATATCTCTATCTCCTTATCATTCAATAACAAAATGGTTATCGAAAGAAAAAAATAATGATGGTGGAGATAACCATATTTCTTGGAGTTTCTTTCATCCACCTATGTATAAGCATATATTCATATTTAATTCCAAAGTGGACAATGGAAAAAAATATTGTAAAAATATTCGGGTTGGCTACTTTTTCCAGAATTCTTTTCGTACTGCTTCCCACTTTAAAATAGCAGAATACCACATGGGGATAAAATAATCGTGATTGTGTTGGAATAATTGAGTGTCGAGAAAATGGAGTCAATAGTCAGTTTTTTTTTTATCCTTCTTTCTTTCATTTTAAAAATGTAAAATACCACATATGAATAAAATAATGTAAAATATCACTCATGGAATGCCCATGAGTTCTCGTAACTATTTATTTATTAAAAGTTGTAAATGGTAAGAAGATACTTTTGGGTTTTTTTCCACCTTCGATATAAAAGACCATTAGAAAACTAACTTAAGTGACTCGAGGCTCCCGAAATATAACATAATGAGACAATTGCCACTGCATGGCAATGTCCTTGACGTAAATGAAAATATTAGTGAATAAATATATTTATTTTATTACAAAGTAAAAAAATAATATTAATTTAATAACAAATTAAATAAAATTAATGAGTTTTTGTTTTTTCAACTAATAAATGAATAATAAATATAATATTTTATTTTTAAAATATAGTAAAATAATTTTTATGATGATGATTAGTGTCTATTAAGATCGAATTGGTTTATCGGATCTTAAGAGGGTAAGTGATTATTTGCGATTTTTTAGAATTTTGTTTCTGTACTTGAAAAGCATTAAGAGAAGCTTTCCATTATCACCATAGTTTTGTTGAGTTAAGAAGTTAAGAAGGTTCGTAGTGTGACAAATATTTTGAAAATGAGATCTAATATAGGTATAAGATAGACAATCTAAGAG
This sequence comes from Picea engelmannii, assembly GCA_009831015.1. Classification (NCBI taxonomy): domain Eukaryota; kingdom Viridiplantae; phylum Streptophyta; class Pinopsida; order Pinales; family Pinaceae; genus Picea; species Picea engelmannii. The sequence goes on from ML777164.1 coordinate 749,390, forward strand.
AAAGTGATTTTCATCTTCAACCTTCTTAGTTTCACAAAGGTGAAACACTCTTTCATCCCTTTCATCCCATGGTGTTTTAGGAATGGACCAACGCCCAGTTTCACTATGGAGCTCATGAGAATTTGTTCTTATCTTAGCAATGCTTATTGTTTCTTTACACTTCTCAAAATAGATAGATGATTTTGATCTTCTAGATTAGGGTTGATTACATCCTTATAATACCTTAATTTTATTTTTTCCTCTAACTCTTTATCACACCACATTTTCTCAAATTTTGATTTGATGATATTTTTAATAGTATCTTTATTTTGCAAAATGGTGTCTTCCACGATTCCCCAATAGTTTGGCCAAGACCGGGCATCTTTATGCCATCCTCGCTTGAGTCGATGGTAGTTACGACTTGATTTTGAAGCAATTTTAGGAAGCCTCTTGTAATCCATGTTGTTTAACTTGTTCTTATACATTAGGTATCTAGTCATAGTTGTGCTCGCAATGGGGGAGAGGCTTGTTTCTAAGAGAAGGATGGGATAGGGCGTATTTCCTTTAATTTTGAGATTATAGGTTATAAAATTCTTTTGTATTTCATCTATCTTTCTCCAGGATTCACGAGAGATACTACAACCCCAAACTTCACATCCATAAAGAATAACAAGTGTAATGAGAGTCTCAAAGAGGAGTTTCTTCTTATCCCAAATCCAAAGATCGACTGATTTACAATTGTTTTCAAGCCCATAATGAGTTTTCCATCCCCCCAATAATCATTTTCTCAATGCTATAATTCTAGTTGAGCTTGTGGTGAATATCAATTCCAAGGTATTTGTATGAATTCACTTCCTCCAAGTTGTTGTTGTCATATACGAAGGTATCATAAGTGATCTTATAGGATTTAATAATCATGACCTTAGTCTTATCAGTATTAACAGTCATACCCATATTGGAGCAAAAATTCTTGAGGATTCTTAGTTGGTTTTCAAGATCATCGGGACTCTTTTCCATAAGAATGATATCATCGGCATAAAGAAGAAGATTGATGACTATACCGATGAGAGTAGGACCTTTTTTTATATAAATATAACTAATAAGTATAAATATGAATAATGGAAATTGTTTTATGACACTTAAAAACATTAGACAATAATCACAATTTAGTTAATTTTATTTTATATTTATGAAAGATATTAGTAATAATTAGATAAATTGAATTTATTTTAAGTATGTAAATAAAATGCTTAGAATTGTGTGCAAGCTTTATAAAAAAAATTATGAAAAAATTATTAATAATTAGTTAAGCTTTATAAAAAAGTTATGAAAATATTTTTAATAATTAGTTAAATTGAATTTGCTTTAAATATATAAATATTTGGCAAAAGGTGCAACTATTATTATAAAAAACGTAATCACTTTCTCATAAGTATGAATAAAAAAACTAACCATTTTCTCATAACTATGAATAAAAGAATTAAAAACTTTTTAATAATAATAATTTATTTTTAAGGTCATAGTCAAGCCAAACATTAAATTGGTGTATGACACTCCCTCTCCTCAGCGATTTGATTGGTAAAGTTTATGGAGGTATACATACCCTACCCCTCTTTAGATTTGAACTTGTAACTTCTTAAGAGAAAATACATATCCTTAACCATTAAACCTACTCATAATGTATAAATATGAATAAAATTACTAACTACTTCAAAAGAAACTAACCACTTAACCACTTTCTCATAAGTATGAACAAAAAACTAACAAGTTTCTCATAAGCATGAATAATAAGCACTATTTTATAAAAAGACTGCATAATGGACAATATTTTATGGGAAGAGTACAACCATTGACCTTCTTGTTAGTTACATTATTAATATTATATGTAAGCATAAAATCAATTTGTCATTTACCATTTTTATCTACACTTGTAAAGGCTTTAAAGTTCTCATTTATTGTTCGATTTTTATCTACACCCGCAAATGCTTTAAAGTTTGCATTTAATTGTTCATATAAGCTACATCAAATTTCTTGAAAATAACATTTTTTGGGATTTATCTATGCAAGCAGAAGAAGAACTATATATGATTTGTTGGTATTGCTTAACCATTTGCAATCTTTCTCAAAACTGTGAATTTTTTTATCTTAATTATTGGTTTTTTCAAAGAAGCTTTTAGCATATGCTTTTCTTTTATCTACCGTTTTTTATCTTAATTATTGGTTTTTTCAAAGAAGCTTTTAGCATATGCTTTTCTTTTATCTACCGAAAACACAACAGTAAATGTACGACATCACAATGGCATTCAAATAGCACGTACCTTGGTTCCAAAATGGGAGTCTATTAGTAGTATTTGGAAATGTATAAATATATTTAGCACAGTTACAACCAACATTAATTATATATACACAATAAATTAAAGAAGTGTTGATCACGTGCTTTTTAATTATATATTAGAAATATGATACTGTAAATATTTGACAACACAATGGCATGGCATTCAAATAAGATGCACCTTGATCCAAAATGGGAATGTATTACTGGTATTTAGAAGTTTATTAGTGAAACTAACACACTTGCAACCAACACTAATTATGTATACAATCAATGGAAGAAGTGTTTATTGTATGCTTTCTTACTATTTACCAAAAAGGTGATATTGTAAATGATGTTTGACAACACAATAACATCCAAATAGCATGTATAATGAATCCAAATGAGAATTGATTATTTATATATGAAAGTTTTGTTATTTCCATTTTGTGGGATAATTAAGGAGATGATGTTGTTGGATCATGTTGTCATTGATGCCAATGGTTTGATTAATTGATGTGATTGATTGATGTCAAGTGATTGATTGATGTCAAATGATTGATTGATTGATGATTGATGTAATGTAGTATGTATTGTCCTTGATGAGAATGCATAGATGAAGATGGATCAATGAGTTGTCATTGATACATGATGAAGATGGATCGATGTGGTTTCATTAGTATATGATGCATTGTTGGAAAAATGTATAGATGACTCATTATTGTCTTAT
>ML777164.1:755636-771111 GCA_009831015.1 Picea engelmannii
GTTGACATCGGTGTAGAGATTGCACGTATTACGGGGATCACTCTGAGGTATACCCACAATTATGAGTGGAAGCCTTTGAGTTGGTTTCGGGCTTGATACCCTGCCCTTGCATGTGGATCGGACTGACGACTGTTCCCCCAGGCTATACTGTTGTTTATGGTGACCTTAGTGGCCTATCTCTCTAGGTTCTTACCCAAGGTGACTGTGGAGGGGAAAGTCTCTACGGTACCTGGAATCGACGTTGATCAAACTCACTCGGGCTCCTTGGAGGGTATACCCACGATTATGTGTGGGAGCTTGCACCAGGGCATAAGTCTGTTAAGCAGGTCGTCAACGTAACTTTTCCACCTTAGCCTCGCCCCTTCTCGTCTCATTGTTGCGACGTTGGATTTCATCACCAACTAGTGGCTCCGAAATTAGAAGGTATTGTTTGCTTGGTGATTGCCTCTTAGTTTTCGTTTGCTAGAGTGTGCGGTTCTTTTCTCGAAGTTGACCATAAGATTTTCGTTGGGGACTTGATTTTTGTTTACAATTGCTCCCCCACGACGTTCACGTAGGATGCAAGGTTTGTCTCCGGAACATTCGGAAGCTTCAGAACCTTTGCATACGGAAACACCTGCGGGTACCCCCGAGGGTTCACCTCATCACACTGACGTTCCTGTGGTTGCTCCACCACACGGTGAAACTAGTGACATCCCTGTGGTTACTCCCCCACATGGTGAAATCAGTGACTTTCCTGTTGTCACCACACCACTTCCACAAGTCGAAAGAACTGACTCTCTCGAAGATTTTCTAATCCACAATACTATAGAGGATTATCGCATTCATCGTCGACCTTCAGGATGATTTCATCTTTCTGGAGAAACTCTTGCTGTATCTTTTGAATCAATTGTTGGGCCTTCTCACGGTGTAGTAGGTCAAGATCCTTTAGGGTCAGGTACTTTCCGACGAGTCTTGTTTGGTACTAAACCCCCTGTTTACGAACTCGTCAACCCTCCTGAATCTCCCGAGCCTGAGACTACACCAGAGACTACTACATATAGTTTCATCCTCCCTCCTGAGATGGCCCATCTCGCAAATACTACGAGTGTCCAAACCGAGATTCCGGCAACTACTCTTGCCCCGATTAATACCCAGAGACATCCCGAGGTTAACCCGAATCTACCCCCTAGTTACCACGCTTTGAATCCTTCGTTGAATGTTCCTCATCCAACACCTCCACAGACTCCAGCTAGTTCACCAGGTGGTCCTTAGTTTCCTGGACATCCTATTCCCGGTTTCATCCCGACACTCCCTCCTCAATTTTTTCCTTCTGGTAGCACTAATCCAATTGGCCCTTTTCCGACTGTCGCACCTAACTTGCACATTCCCGTTGGTGGACAGGGTGGTACGGTTACTTTTCCTCTTCCCGGAAACAATACAGTCACTGCACAACTGACGATTGGCATACAAGTTCCAGGTGAAACTATACCCGCAGCAGGGGGTCCAACCTCACCCCTTGGACAGAATATACCTCCTGAATTGGCCCAGTTTTGGACCCAACTTTTACAAAATCCTCCTCAGAATGCTGAGGGGCAGCAAGTTGTCCCTACAGTTGGCCAACCTTACCCAGGGGTAACTAATCCTATTTGGGGAACGAATCAAACTACTCAACCCCAAATCCCTGCTTAGACTCAAGGCTCTAATCCTTGGGGTTACTACCCTATCCGCCCACCACCAAACCAACCAGGGGCTTCCCTCTATGGGCAGTCTGCTTATGCTGCTACTGGTTTTCCGACGGGGATCCCACCCCAAAGCCACCACTACCCGCAAGTGAACCGAAAATTGCCATTTCTTGCTACCTTAGACTTGCCAGATTTGTCTAGGATCCTGAATGATCCTATTCATCACTCTCCTCAATGGCCTGCTATCCCTGCCAAACTTTCATCGGATATTCTGAAATTCGATGGCAAGCCGGGAGAGGATCCTAATAATCACGTTATGACCTTTCACTTGTGGTGTTCATCCAACTCTTTGATGGATGACTCCATTCATCTTCGTCTTTTTCAACGAACTCTTACCGATTTAGCTGCGAAGTGGTACATTGAATTACCACGAGGTTTCTTTTCTGACTTCAACACCTTGGCCATGGCATTTCTCACGCATTACCAGTTACCGATCCACTACGATACTGGGACCGAGATCCTAACATCTTTCAAACAAACGAAAGGTACTCACATCTCAGATCACATACATGAGTGGAGACGTAGACGTCGTCTCATCAAACTTGAACTCTCGGATCAGTTATTGGCTGAATGGTTCACGAAGTCCTTCGTGAACGAGATTGGTAAAGATATTTCTATTGGGGGTGTTGTGACAGAAGAGCGGGCTATAGCTAGAGCTCAATATCTCGATCTCGTTTATTCGCAAACGGGAACACTCTACACTTTATTGCCCGACCTACCTCGTCCTGGTACCTCCAGCGCTTCTACTGCTCCAGTTGCCTCGCATGCAGCTGATGGTGTGATTGGGACTGCTCATACCCATTCACATTCCATTTCATCCACAACCCCTAAACCCACCTCTTCTAATGTTCAAAATGCCCCGTCTCCTGCTCCTCTTGCCGGTAAAACCTCAGAAGTGAACGTTGTTCAGTCTACACCGACTGGTAAGAATAAGTCAAGGAAAGGGAGAGGCAAGAATAAGGGGGGTAAAAATAATAATCCCACCGAACCTACTACGAATGCTCCTGTTGAAGAGCGGGATAAACGAAAACTGCGCTACCCTTGTCTTATCTGCGGTGACGATCACTATACCAAAGATTGTCCTCGACGTGCCGAAGTTTCCAAATTCCTTCAGGGAACACCCAAACCAACTACCCTGGCAGTCTTGTCTCAGCCTTTCCCGTCTCAGCAACAAGCCTCTTTGGTCATACATGACCAACCTTCTACTTCGACCACATCATATGTTTTGATGTGCACCGATGATTCTAAGAAAAATGACGTTGCAATTGCAACTAGAGCTAAAGACTATACTCCTTCTAAGGAGAAGGTCGATGACTTACCTTCTGATCTGGTACAAGCTTCTCCGTCGACTCCACCTACAAATGGTCCTCTTCATCTCGAACGACTGAGTCTTGATACAGTCCTACGACCCCCTAAAGGTGTTGTTCGCAAGTCGGCGTTCAATCCTCACGCTCGTGTGGCTTAGAACTACAGTATTGTAGAAGATCTAGCCCAAGCACCTTCGACGATGTCCGCCCTTGAGGTCCTTCAGTCTTGTCTTGTGCAACGGAGGGCCCTGTTGAAAGCTATAGGTGGTATTGACCCTATGGATTCAAACTTGATAGTCTTTGACTTGGACGAACATGTTCCAAGGTTGCCCCCCCAACTTTCTTTTCAAATCCAAGTTATTGTCACTGACAAAAAAATTTGTCGGACAGTGGTTGATGAGGGAGCTTCTACGTGTGTAATGTCTCTTGCTTGTTGGAAAGCCATTGGCTCTCCTCCATTAACGGAATCACACAATACTTTAAAAGCCTTTAATGGCTCTGGTTTTAAACCTTATGGCGTTATTTCCTTGTTACCTGTCACTCTTGAAGGTAAGACCGTCCAAATTGAAGTAGAGGTTTTCGATTCTCACTTAGATTATAATCTCCTTCTTGGACGTAGTTGGGTCGATTCCATGCACGCTGTTGTATCCACTCTTTTCCAGGTCTTACGATTTCCTCACCAGGGGAGAGTGGTTACAGTAGATCAGATTGCCTTTTTTAATTCCGATACTCGCACGGGGAATGTACCGTTCATAGATAAAACCCCACCGGGCTACGAGAATGTTGGAGTCGATCTCTTGAAAGACTCTTCGTTAATGGGTACTTTTCCCATACCACCACCACCCGATATTCTACGCCCGTCAGTTGCTTCAATTAACATGATCTCCGCTATTCCTTATGAACTTCCTGCGTCTTTTGACCCTTGGATAGTCCCAGATCTAGGAGATCATGCTCGTTACGGCGAAGTTATGCCGCTAAGTCCGATTGAGTCTGCTTATCAAGCGATTCAATTGGAAACCTCTTTTACATCCTCTCCGGAGGAGTTGTCTCCTGATCCCTTTCACGTTATCTTTCCCATTGACAAGATGATTATGTCCATCATGGTTGATACGCCTTGGGACGATGGGCATCATCGTTCCATTTTGTTTCTGGAACAACACACTCTGGAAAATTATCAACGGATTTCGACTCCGTCGACCGTTGTTGTCACAATGACGGTTCCTGGATCTACACGAGATGTGTTTGCAGAAGGGAACCTAAGTAATATTTCTCCTACGATTCCTGTTGATATTTCAGTGAAACCTGGCATAGTAGAAAATGTTCACATTGGATCTTCGTGTTCTCCGGAGGAAATTATCACTTATACTGCGTTATTCAAAGAATTTCGTGATGTTTTTGCCTGGAGTTACGAAGAGATGCCCGATATTGACCCGTCTATAGTTGTGCATGAGATCAAAACGTACCCTGGAGCCAAACCAGTACGGCAGCGCCTCCGTCCTGTCCATCCACGCAAAGCGGCAGCCATTAAACTCGAAGTTGAAAAACTTCTTCAAGCCGGTTTTATTTACCCCGTGGCTTTGACAGAATGGGTTTCCAACCCAGTACCAATCGATAAGAAGGGTGGGAGTATACGTGTTTGTGTCGATAATCGGGACATTAATAAATCTTGTCCAAAAGACAACTTTCCGACCCCTTTTGTCGACCAGATCGTAGATGACTGTGCCGGTAGTGAGATCTTTTCCCTTATGGATGGATTTTCCGGTTACAAACAGATTAATATCGCTCCCGAGGATCAACATAAAACCGCTTTTATTTGTCCTTGGGGTACTTTCGCTTACCGAAAACTTTCGTTCGGTCTGAAGAACGCAGGTGCCACGTTTCAACGTGCAATGTCTTATGCATTTCACGATATCAAGCATATTGTTCAACCTTATTTGGACGATTTGCCGGCTCATTCATTACGCCGGGTTGATCACCCTACTCATCTTCGAGCTATTTTCATTCATTGTCGGTTCTATCGCATTCATCTAAACCCGCATAAATGTGTCTTTTGCGTAGAATCCGGCTGTCTTCTTGGTTTCGTTGTGTCACGACAGGGAATCCGGGTAGATCCGATCAAGGTTGAGGCCATTCTCAATCTTCCTCCTCCTTCTTCGCTGTGCCAGTTACAAAGTTTGCAGGGGAAAGCAAACTTTCTTCGCCGTTTCATTCCGAATTACGCCGAGATTACTCGTGGTTTCACACGTCTCTTAAAGAAAGGTTCAGAATTTATTTGGGACAAAGTTGCCAACAACGCTTTCGAAGCTCTAAAGTTGTCCCTTACAAAAGCTCCTCTTCTTTTTCCTCCGGATTATAGTAGGGATTACTTTCTTTATTTAGCAGCGTCCGAGTATACTATCGGTATGGTCCTCGTTCAAGAGGATGATAACCGCGATGAACATGTTATATATTACTTGAGTAGAAGTCTAGCATCGACGGAAGTTAAGTACCAACATGTTGAGAAACTGGCCTTGGCTGCTGTTCAAGCAGTCCAACGATTTCATCATTATATTATTGCCAGAAAAACTACGGTGATTTCGCATTGTAACCCCATGCAACACATATTGACACGTCAATTGCTGGGGGGCAAGTACTCCAAATGGATAGTTATTCTCCAGGAGTTCGATTTGGAATTCGATCGCGCCACATCGAAGAAATCCTTGGTTTTTGCTGAGTTGATTTGTGATTTTCCTCACACTGCCACGGAAAATGTAGCAGTTGATTCGTTACCTGACGAATCACTTTTTATTATAAGTACCGATGATATTTGGTACGGAGATATCATTATATATCTCCAAACTCAAACTTTCCGACCTACTTTGTCCAGTAATGAACGACGTCGGATACGTTATCAGGCTTGCCATTACATTATTCTTGGTGACACTCTTTACCGTCGAGGCATTAACTCTGTCTTTCGACGTTGTTTGACCTTTGAGGAAGCCGAGAAAGCTTTAAATGATTGCCACTCGGGGGCATGTGGTGGTCATATGTCTGGGTATGCTACTGCCTAGAAAATTTTACGTGCAGGATACTTTTGGCCTTCTCTGTTCCATGATTGCATTACTATCGTTCAGAAGTGTCATGCCTGCTAGACCTATCAACCGAAGATTCGGTCGCATCCCGCTCCCCTTCATCCTGTAGTCTCAGTAGGTCCTTTTGCTAAATGGGGCATTGATTTTATGACATGTCACCCTCACTCGGCTGGGGGGCATGGCTACATTATTGTAGCTGTGGATTATTTCACAAAATGGGTCGAGGCAATACCGACATTCGATAATACTGGGAAGACTGCAGCCTTATTCCTTTTCAACCATGTCATCACTCGATTTGGTGTCCCTCAAGCTATCGTTACTGATCACGGTAGTCACTTTCGGAATTATATGATGTCAGAACTTACAGATAAGTTGGGCCTTCGTCATGACAGCTCAACACCTTATTATCCACAGGCTAATGGCCAGGTCGAAGCTATCAATAAAGTTCTTATAACGATGATTTGACGGATGATAGGAATACATAAGACTAGTTGGCACACGATGTTGTTTTCAACATTGTGGGCATATCGGACATCTGTTAAATCTGCCACGGGATTTACACCTTTTCGTTTAGTTTATGGCATGGAAGCCATTCTACCCATAGAATGCAAAATACCATTGTTGAAGCTAGCCGTGGAGCTTTTACCCAATACTTCTGCAGAAGAGGAACGTCTGTTGTTTTTAATGCAATTAGACGAGACCCGACGTGATGCCACTTTAGTGATTGAAGATCAGAAGAAACGTGTTAAGGCACAATATGAAAAGCATGCCAAGCCTCGTGTTTTCTCTGAAGGTGATCTTGTTCTTCTATATGAACAAGACAAAGACGTCCTTGGAGCCGGGAAATTTGAACCTATGTGGCGGGGGCCCTATATTGTCAGTAAATTTTTGGACAAAGGAGCTTATGAGTTAGTGGATTATGATGGTGTGCCTTTGAGTGAACCCAGGAATGGGTTGTACTTGAAGAGGTACTACGCATGAGTCATTTGTGTATAAGTACTTGTATTTTATGTATCATACTGCGTGAGTGTGTTACTTTAGTTTTTTCTTTTGACGTTATCTGGTCTCTACCCTTACATGACGTTGTGTTTGATTGCCAGATGTCGGAGTTTTCGCTACCTTATATTGGCTTCGCTGATGGTGCTAGCCGTAGTACTCGGAACCTAGCTTCCCCTGCTTGGGCAATCTATGCCCCGACAAAGGAACTCATATCTTTTCGAGGTATCTGTCTTGGACAAGCAACCAATAACATTACAGAGTATAGTGCCGTGGTTGATGCTATCTCTCTAGGAATTCGTCGTTTGGTTGTTCGACTTGACTCGCAGTTGGTCGTACTACAGCTCAGTAATGTATATTCTATTCGAAGTCCTATTTTATTAAGGGTATACTTGTGGATTCGCCTCTTGGAACGACATTTTGATTACTTAGAATATCAACACATTCCGAGAAGTCTTAATACATTGACAGATGCTTTAGCTAATTATGTATTAGACAGACATTTAAATCACTTATAAAATCAAACACATTAAATTGTACACAAATGTAAAGTAAGCCGGTAGATCCCATGTATATATAACGATCAAAGTTTGTTTTTTACAAAATACATCCGAAGACCAAAATATCAAAAATGAAGCTCATGGCTTCTACAAAAAGTGACATCACTAATGATGTTCACGATAGCATGCTAAGGTCCTAGCAACTCTACGGAGAAAACGACCCATAGAGGTGGAAAATCCCACGGTGTGACGCTGATCGCGTCGTGGGATCTCCTCCACAGGCATCTCTGGAACATTAGCCATCAAACCCTCTAAGTTCTGCTCCACTGTGAGGTAGTCCTCAACATACTGAGGGACTGGAACTACTGCTTCTCCTCGACGTTGGACAGGAGAGCTACCAGCTGGTCTATATGCCCCAACATCTGTCTCATCAACAAGATTTTGGTGTTAGTCTTTGGATAAAACCATAAAACCAAAAACATTTAATATAATGAAAATACAAAAACATCTAAAAAGTTAAAAAGTTGGTGTTTTTCTTACCAATATCTCCCCACTGTGCGTCTTCAGGAAGAGCAAGGTCAGGGTCACCGCGAAATTCCAAGCCAGCATACGCATAATCCTCTATCATCAAAACCTGGCCTTGGAGCCAGTCGGAGAAGTGATTGTCATACCGGACGATCGGTCCTGTCACATGTCTGGTCATAAGCTGGCACCATCGTAACATCCGTGGATCCCTAGGACCCGGAAAATGCCAGTCTGCCTGAAGCCTATACAATGGAACCCTCTCGCAGAAGAAAGACACCAGCAATGATCCATAACCGAACTTCTTTAGATTTCCCCGCCTGCATTTGGTCAATTGTTGTTTGAGGCTGCGTAACACTGCGTCAGCCCAGTTGAGGACTTGGGGCTCGACACACTCTAGAGAATACTGGAAATAGCTCTGTAGAGCCATATGCGGGGTAGCACTTCCCGCCATCCAAGCTATGGTGAAGAGTATAGTACGGAGAGTGATATCAGTCACTCCCCAAATGGCCACCTTCCCGTCCCGGCGTTCAGCCTCTGGCACACAATACTGTCTGCAATACTCGCTCATTTTCAGACCTCCCCTGCAGTTACCAGTCAAGCTAACATACGAACCCCATCTTGACAATCCGGTCAGGAAATAGATATCCTCAATATCAATCGTCAATGTGTGGGCACCGACATTAAAAACCTGCTGATCCGGATCCCACATCCGGATTAAATGTTCCAACAATCGAACCTGGGCTCTCATGCCCGGTATGCGGAAATACTTTAGGAGACCGCAATCTCTTAAAGCAGCAATAGTTTGAGGATGGCTTTCGGCGACAACATTGTCTTCTTCATGCTCTCGTTCCCTCCATTCCAGCACCATAGCGACAGCTATTAAACTGCATGGCAATAATATAAAGATAATTAGTAATCTTAAAATATGAGAAAATTGGTTTTATTGGCTAAAACATTATGCAAAATTTGGAAACTGCGTCGTTCGCAGGCGAGGTATAACACATAGTGCGGATCTCCCGCACCCTACCTTAAGCCTGCCTGCGGGAATTAGGACTTCTCGCAGGCCCCGTATGGGTAGCCTGTGAGAATCCTCTCGCGCGCATAGGGTTCCAAAACCCAAACAAAAACTTAATTTTTAACCATTAAAATCACAAAATTGAACCATGCAAAGCAAGAGAAAGGAGTACTTACTAATTTGATCCAAACGGTTCGCAGAATGACGCCCCGAAGCTCCCGCAAATCGACGACGAAGATCAGAGGTAAAATGAAGGTTTTTTGCACTAAATTGGTGAATGGGTAAAACATATGGTGAAAATGAAATGTAAATTTGTTTTTATTTACTTTTTACCATAGTAAAAGTGGGTTTTTTCCTATTTTTTCACTCTTTTACCCTAATTTCTAATATGAAAGTGAGTAAATGACTTGCAGGTATCCAATGCAGATGATTATGGACGAAAAACTTTTACAATATGATGTGATTTGTTTGTTTCTTATGGTTTTTTAAGTGCCTTTTTATCCATTCTAGCACTTGCATTAGACTTGAGAACGTGATCGAGCGTTGTTTTATCCCTTTTCCGGGCTCGTTGAGGTTACACGAAAAAGGAACCCCCCTAGAGTTGACTTTAAGCTCTTTTCACGACTCCCTAAATATGAAAATATTGTCGAGTGATCTTGCTCTCTTCACACTCGTTAAAGTATTTGAAGTTACGCGTCCTTCGAGCGATAGTTTAACCCTTTTTCGGTCTCGTTGGACTATTGTACGAAAAAGGTACTGAGAGAGTTCTCTTTTAAGTGTTTTTCCCAACTCTATAATCTTGAAAAACCTTTAAGTTTTCTTTCTTTGGACTCAAAAAACAAACATTGAAAGGCCCAGATGGGATTTGAGTTTTCTTTAAGTGTTTTTCAGACTCTTGAAACATGAAAAACCCCCAAGTTTTCTATCCTTGGACTTGTTAAACAAACATCGATAGACCCATAATGGGACCGAACCACTCCTTCCTAGGGTTCGTTAAAAATACTCCAAGGGATTCATCCAAAGGATGAGCTTATATCAACAAGCATATGTGATCCTCTTCAAGCTTGCGTAAAAATAAAGAGGTACTTGCCAGAAATGGTGGGGGAAAATTTGGGAAAGGGATATGTTTCATCTTTACATTAATTGGCAGTAAGAGTCGCTCTTGAACATGACACCCTCTATTCATCATTTGAAGCCAGTTTGGGTAATCCATTTGTCTCTCATTCGATTTGATAACAAGGTATTTCCATGTGTCGTATTTGAGTCAATGCTGCCAAATCATTGGTTGTGTCATTCATATGTTCAAGAACAGTCTGTTCGAAACCTATACTTGAGTCGGCCATCTGCAGTTATCCATTCCTTTCGTGTCGGCCTTCCCTGTGTCCAAAGTCCAATTGCCACATACTCTGTTTCACTTTCAAACTCTGTTATTCATTTCGTGTCATTGATGGGGGATACATCAAGGCCCTCCTGTGACGAGTCTTGTTCCGTCGACATCAGTACATTATCCGGGATTGAGACTTAGAAATCATTCAGTACCTTGGAGCTTGCATGCCTCAATGGCAAGTTTCCTTGCTTTTGACAGTGGGTTTACATCATTGACCCCTGATCAAAAGATTCTGTCTATTGTTCGACATCAGTTCATTTATTCACAGTCGACAGATTGTACTGCAGTACCTTGGGAGTCATTGACATTAATGGTGATTTCCCTCGCACTTGTTAACGGTTGCATTAATGACCGGTAATCAAGTGGTTTCTGCCATGCTTGACTTCGACACATGTAATCACATGGTCAGATTCGTGCTTTGGACGGTGAGGTTGAAGACCCTTGGTATTATCTTTGAGATCCAGGTTGCGATGGAGTATGTATAATTTGTGACACATAGATCCACTGTGTATGTTTTGTGGCTCTGTCGTCTTGATTGAAAATTTGTCGCATAGATCCACAGTGTATTTCGGTGGCTGTGCTATAGTATGACTACATGGATCCACAGTGTATGATTGGTGGCCATGATCTTTGTTTATGATGTCATCAGTCTGTGATCTGAGTATGGGAATGCCTACCTCAGAAGGGATAAATATTATATTCTGCTGATGCTTGGATGTTTGCAGGTTTCCGATTAGATGTGCTCTTGGTTCTTGACACACACATGCAACTTACAAAGTTCGTTGACTGTCACTGATTCCACTCTCAGACTTTGGGGGGCATTCTGTTATCCATAATTTTGGTCATTGTAATGGTGTTATGATAATGTCATGATGATGAAATATCAAGCTCTTCTATAGGAACATTTTCCTGAGAAAGGTTACACTTGTCAGTTTCCAGATATCCTAGTTTAAAAGATAGTTCGCAGGCTGCATATATACTCTCCTGCGAGAATGCTTTATTCTCGCAGTCTGCTCTCATCTGGGGTGCGAAATTCTCGCACTGTACTCAAGGCTAGGGTGCGAACATGATCTTAAAGAAGGAAAATGGATAAGTTCTCGATCCTTCTAGAAAGGAATCTTCTAGAAGGATGAGTTGGCTTTCGAATGGTTGGCAAAATACTGACTTTCCAGATATATTGGGACCATTCCCTATCCAAGTAACTAAACTATCTTCTCCTATATATTGAGGATATTGCTCATGGAAAAGGTTAAGCATAAGCAAGCTAGCAAGAGATTGATTGGAGAATTGTTAGAAGCCTGTATGGAGAACTGATGCTACAGCAGCAAGAGACTACATCAAGGTCATCACAAGTGGTTGATTTTCTTCATGCATGAGCAAGTGTGTGTGTTAGAGCTAGGAGCCATTGAAAGGAGACCTACGACATCAAGGCTCAGGTTGTAAGTTCCCCTTTCAATTAATTAATACAGTAATATGTCCCTTTCCCATAAAGATGATGTCACTTTATTACATGATTCCTTGATCACATGTATAGACTAGCTATTGAATACATTAATCTGCCTTTACTTTGATTGGTTTGTTCTGTCGTGATCTGAACGGAGCAAGAGCATCGGAGAAAATCTTGGAACAACAGAGACTTAGGAAAGCGTTCATAAGGTATGTCCATCTTCCTTTATCTCTTAGTTCACTCAATATACTAAGTCTAGGGAAAGAGTAGTATTCTGTCTTGTTTTGTTCTAGATCCAGGTGGATCTAGGGAGATCGTTTCGTGTCCGCACTAATGGATTAATCCATAAACATGATGTTGGTACATATTGATGAGTCATTGTTGATGAGTAGTTGACACATAATTGGAATATACTTGGTACATGGTTGGATGCACTTGTTTATAATACAAGTTGATTACAGGTTGTTTGGCACAGGTTGGTGCATGGTTGATGCACTTGTTTATGTTAACATATCGATATCTGTTGAGGATTGTTGCCTCATATTAGTTGGTGCTGAGAATGTAAGATGAGTCTTGCATATAGAGCTGGTTCTATTGTAGAGTTGTACTTTATTCAGTTGTTGTTGAAAGACCCCTGGATTGAAGTCCATAATAAAAAGAAAAATTGTACATATATCTTATGTTCCTTGTGGAGATGATATGTTGATGATATGTTGATGATATGTTGTTGATATATGTTGCTGATATGTATTCACATCTAACTGATTATAAATGAAAGAAATGAGTAATGATAAAATGTTGAATGTTAACTAAAGAGTTTTTATGTAAGAGGGAAGTTTTGGGAAAAAGATCCCCACACTCATTCACCCCCTCCACCCCCCTCTAAGTGTGGTAGGTGTGTCCAACAATTGGTATCAGAGCGGGCCTTCACTACAAGCCTTAAAAAGCTTTAAGGAGATCCATAGACACACAAATGGATGATGAAATACCAATCCTTGATGAGGAAAACTATTCTACTTGGAGAATAGAGATGAAAGTGCATTTGAAGACAATGGGAGCAATTATTTGGAAGGCAACCATCGGTGGATCAGTTCCTTTGAGGAACAAGTCAAAGTATGCATCTCAAAGGGAAGGAAAGAAGAATGATGCATTGGCTCTCAATACCATTATTAGTGGACTTTCAAGCCCTATCAAAGAGAGCATGGGACAATGCACTTCCGCCAAGGATCTGTGACTAAAGCTAGAGGAGACATATCAAAGCAAGAAGGAGAAAGAAGATATTGAAGATTACTCCATCAAGATCACTAAAGGTAAAGAATCTCCAAAAACTCTTGAATGCATTATTTCTAAATGTGATTTTGAATACATTTCAAATGAAGGCAAAGAATTATGTGTTGATATTGGGAAAAAGGAAGATAGTGAAGATATTTCAAATGAAGGTAAAGAACTCTCAAAAACCCTTGATTACAATGATGATGATGAATTTTTCTCTACAAGTGAAGAAGAAGATATAGAAACAGTTTGTGTAAAGTTTGATGGTAATTATCCCATGAAAAGAATAGAAAAAAATCTATTAAAACTTTAAAAGGAAGTTGAAGAGGGTTTATATAGATATATAAGTGATCATTATTATATAGACTATAACTATCTTTTGGATAACACTAAGAAGTTTCTTAGGAGGAGTCTAAGGCACATATTGAAGTTAAAAGAAATGATCAAGGAACAAGAAGAGAGAAATAAGACTCAATTAGAAGAAAAGGAAGAAGAGATCACAAGACTAAAGAATGGAAAAGAAGATATAAATGTAGATGATGAGATTAGCAAAAGTTCTGAAACCATTGTTCATCTCAAGACCCAAATTGAAGAAGCCAAAAGAATAGAGGAACTATTGAAGATTCAAATAAATGAAAAGGAAGGGTCATGTTGTAAGTTATAAGATGAAATTGTTGACCTTAAAAAGAAGGTGGAAAAGTCAAACAAATTCTTGAATAGCTCACGAATCTTGGATGAGATCTTGGAAAGTCAAAGATCATCATGTGATAAATCAGGTCTTGGATACAAAGGAGAAGATACACATGCTGAAGCAAGCACCTCAAATAAGCATGAGGTAAATCCATCAAAGAAGGAAGATAATGTTGCAAAGCAACCATCTACACAAGGAAAAGAAAATTTCAAAAGAATAAAGCAAGGAAGACATCAAGAAGCTATTCTTGGGACACCAAAGCAAAGGTATGAAAGTATTTTTCATGGGCATTGTTATTCATGTAATGGATATGGTCACAAAGATTTTGAATGTAGATCTTATGAAAGGACATATAATGGAAGATTTTATAACACCATGAAGTGTTGGAGATGTGATCAAGTAGGACGCATTGTTGTTGATTGTAATACTATGAGATGCTACAACTGTAGTGGATTTGGCCACAAATCCCATGAGTGTTGGAACACAAGAAGAAAGTCCATGATGAGAACTTCAAATTGCATTGCTAGAAGAAGGAATGAAGTAAGGAAGGGAGACATATTTGAAAAGATGGATGCTCAGAGCTCAAGTTCAGAGGAGCAGGGACATCTACAGAAGTGGGTGAAGAAGATAGAGCATCTAGAATAGAATGAAAGACTGAAGGGAATCACACGTAAGTCATTTATTGAAGCATACATGGGTGACAGTGGTATCAGTCGTGTACATACACATGCTGACTTTGTATAAGTCGTGTACATACGCGAGCTGTTGTGTAGCAGATCGCGTATATGTGGTAAAGCCTTGAGAAAATGGTTATGCACATGGATTGCAGCTTGATGTGATGGTATAACACTCTGTTGCAGGGTCTGACATTGTTTGTTGTAGGTTCTGACACTATTTGTTGCAGGTTTAAGTGTTCATATATTGGATTATGTAAAATAAAATATCAAGTGCATGACACTAAACCATGAGTATGGATTGATGTTGATCCATTGGTGTACATGGTTGGTACATATTTGAGCTTCATTGATATATCTTATGATGTATTATTGGAAGCATATGTTGATATCATGGTGCATACATTTTTCATGTGGATTGGGCTACATATTGGGACATATGGTTGGTGAGTTGATAAGGTGATCGTGTTGTACATCATTGTTGATCTATAGTTGATGCATGATTGATACTTTTCTAGTACATTGAAAGAGGCACCTACTAGCAGTTTGATTGGCACATGTTTTATGGAGGATTTGGCATACATATATGGGATTCATCATTTTGTGGTATTCGTGCATGGTAATGTACATGTTTGGTACACTCATAGATGGCATATGCTTGATGATACTACACCATTGGTACTACTTGATTAGTACAACAATTGGCATTTGTTTGAGATACAAGATTGTGGCACTTGGTTCATGATGGAGACATATCATGAGTGATATGATACATTGTTTGGCATGTTGGTAGATGCACATGGTTGGCATATTGGTGGATGCACATGGTTGGCATATTGGTAAAGGCATATGATTGATACATTCCA
>ML777164.1:772273-812181 GCA_009831015.1 Picea engelmannii
GGAAGACGCTTTGCAGATTGAGTTATCCTAGAAGAATGGTTGGAGGACCCATGCTCTCATTATTGTCTTATCATGATTGATAAGGTGCAAAAATGGATGAACTCCAAAGTGGTCCCCTTATGGTGAAAGCCCTCACGGGAAGATGCTTTGCGGATTGAGTTATCATAGAAGAATGGTTGGAGGACCCATGCTTGTATATGGAATAATGAGATGAAGATCAATAAAAATTTTGGTGAAACTATCCTAGATGGATAGTGCTTGTCATGCCATTTCCAGCGATATGTGAAATGTCACATAACTCCTCATGGTTTGAGAGTTATGGCCTTACGAAGATGAAGGACCCCCACATGAAGGCTTGAAGCCCCCAAGGTCAAAGAAGTTAAAGTGACCTAAAAGAAGGAATCATTATTTAAATGATAAAGTAAAGTGAAAAAGTCAAGGTGTATTATTTAAATAATAAAGAGAAGTGACAAAATCAAGAAATGATAAAGTAAGGTGACAAAATCAAGAAGGAATATTTATGGAAAGTGGTTAACCCTAAAAATAAGGAAAATGGGTTAAGTGACCTAGAAATGGGTTAAGTGACCTAAAAAAAAAGAAATCATTATTTAAATGATAAAGTAAGGTGACAAATTCAAGGTGGATTATTTAAATAATCAAGAAAAGTGACAAAATCAAGAAGGAATATTTAAATAATAAAGTAATGGAGAACTTTCTATTCATGGAAAGTGGTTAACCCTAAAATAAGGAAAATAGGTTAAGTGACCTAGAAATGGGTTAAGTGACCTAAAAATGGGTTAAGTGACCTAGAAGATGAAAGTATAAATAACATATCAATGGTCTCTTGTAGATCATCCTTTTTGTGGATCAATGGAGAGCTTCTTGTGAGAATATATTTTGGAGTATTGATGGAGAGCTTCTTGTGAGAGTTTCTTGAGCATTTTTGGTGTGGAACACTTGAGAATATTGAAGATATATAGGTGACTGAGGTAACCAAGGATATCTAAGACGAATTTCAGAAGGAAGATGAAGAAAAGAGGGCTGGAATTGAAGGGAGGATAAATTCTTTTGATGATGCTTTCTAAGGTATGTTATTTACATGTCATCTCACCATTTTCGCTATAACTTTTTTTCTATAATGATTCAGACCATGAAATTGCTATGCCATTGAGAAAACATACCCGCTGAAAGTATCTATGGTAAAAAATTCAGCTTGTGGGTCGTTGTATTTTTGGAGATACACTCCATGGAAAATAGGGTTTGTGGCTAGTCCTGAAACTAGTCTAAAACAGGTGTTTCGGGTAAAAACGTCATAACTTCTTCATAACAGATCCACATTCAGTAAGACAAATTGTGTTGGTTAGATTACAGGCTGTAGTATGATGTGTAATAGCATCATATCAATTCTATGAATATTTTGTGTGGGGCATGCTCTACAAGGTCGCTCTCTAGAATAAGACAAAATTCAACAAGGTATGCCATTTTTGCTATAACTATTTTTATGAGAGGTTCCAAGTAGTGCCATTTGGAAGAATTGCATAAAACAAACTGAAGAACATTTTATATCAGTTTCATATCTTTATTCATTACAAGTACAATGTTATGATTATTTCAAGTTGGGGTTGTTGACTAATCCAAAACTAGTCATGGTTGAGATAAGTAGTTGATGAGTTGGCACATACATGAGGTGTATAGTTGATGACGTTGGTACATATTGATGAATCATTTTTGATGAGTAGTTGACACATGATTGGCATATACTTGGTACATGGTTGGATGCACTTGTTTATGGTACAAATTGATTACATGTTGTTTGGCACATGCTGGTGCATGATTGATGCACTTGTGTATGTTGAAAGATTGATATCTGGTGAGGATTGTTGCCTCATCTCAGTTGGTGCTGAGAATGTAAGCTAAGTCTTGCATATAGAGTTGGTTCTCTTGTAGAGTTGTACTCTATTCAGTTGTTGCTAAAAAACCCTCGGATTGAAGTCCATAATAAAAATAAAAATTGTACATACATCTTGTGTTCTTTGTGTTCCTTGTAGAGATGATTTGTTGATGATATGTTGTTGATATGTATTCATATCTAACTAATTATAAATGAAAACAATGAGTAATGAACAAATGTTGAATGTTAACTAAAGAGTTTTTGTGTAAGAGGGAAGTTTTGGGAAAAAGATACCCACACTCATTCACCCCCCCTCTAAGTGTGGTAGGTGTGTCCAACAGATGTCTCAAGGCCCTCAGGTTGCAAACATGGAGTACCGAGAGACAGCTTGACAAGTAGTGTCCACTTGTAAAGATGGAGACCCACTTCACCGCCATAGCTCCAGGTTTATCATGAAGGAAAACCACATTAGCTAGCCTCCAAAAGACATTGGGTCTTTCTCCATGAGGTACAAGTAAGGTATTATGTTGAGTGTCATTTCAATATTTGAGGCATTTGAGTTTGTTATATCTATTACTACTTTTGATTATGTGACATTTTCTTGGACATTATGCTCTTTTCCCTGTTTCACCTTGGTGGTTGACCTTGCGCCCTAGTAAGTGGGTCACCCTTAGGGATAGGTATGCTATTGGGAGGTCCTTTTGATGAGTTATCATGCTATTCTCGACTTGATCCAGATCTCAGTGTTATAACCTAAATTTGCACCAAACATGCCAGGCCATCTCAAATTCCTTCTTTACCAAAACACTACTGAACAACTCTTCTTAAAAATACTTTTTTAAAGGCCCACACACCCTGCTCCACTATAGCCCGCGTGTATCTACAGTGTCCATGCTAGTTGACCCACTACAACCTGTGTGGACCTACAGAAGGACAAAAAAAGGAAAGTTGTTGATGGAACACACAGCTTTGGGTAAGTTAACTAAACCTTTTGACCATGCATGGCCGATCATTCGTCCAAATACCTAGCTCCTTCTAGCCTATAAAAGAAGGGGTAGGGGTCCCATTTGAAAGGAGGAAAATCATAGTAAAGAAACTATACCCAATTGAGCATTCCCCTTGTCCCAACCTTTAGCCATCCTTGTGCAAAGAGAAATATAAAGCAAAGCAGTTGGAAGATAGTTGAAGAGGAGCCCAGGACCAGTTTCGAGGAGCAGTGCCGACCACATATTGTAAGTTTACTCTTGTGAAGATTAATACAAAATGATACTTTTCCCATCCCACCATATCATGTGTTCAAGTTGAATATTTATTTTATGAGATTGTCACAACTAACCCAACAATTAGTATATGAAATGCATGTTCACAACTCTTTGTTTGTTCATGTGTGAATGCAAGTCAGCTTTGGGAGGAGGATTGCAATCAAAGAGCGAGTGAAAGCAAAGGGATCGACACCAAACAAAGGACTTAAGGTAGAGTTATCAAATCTTATTTACACCTTTGTATTGCATGAATGTGGGGTTTTGTGTTGGGAGAATAGGAGAAAGTAGAGGCCTTTGAAATGGTCATTTTCTGCATGCATGATTAGAGCCCTTAAATGCTAAGTCTATAGGAGGGATTCCCACCCACAAAAGAATTGGCGACCGTACTGGGGATCTCTAGGGTTTCTGGGAATATTTTTCTTGGGTATTTTTAAAAATTGGTTTCATTCCTTATTTTTAAAGTTTTTGCAAAAGTTTGAGCTAGCAGAGATTCTGGTCTTCCATACTAGTTGTCTCTGTTTCTTTGCTTGGCTGCATTTTTTTTTAACGAGACTCACAGAGATACACGTAGCCTTTATAAACCATGCACGCATGTACCCGCGCCCTACCTTCACATAGCCCGTGTGTACACACTAGCTGATGAAGTGTCAGTCACGTGTTTGAATTCATATTTTTTTTTTAGATAGGTAGTCATCCTTTCCCCTGTTAGAAGTGATCCTTCTCAGAGGTTTTCTAGATCTCATTCTGGTCTTTGTCTTTGCATTTCTATAGCTTAGTTACCACCTCATATTGATTTTGTTCTATGCAATTTTCCTTAAATTGTTTTTTTTTTTTTAAAGTAAAGTTTATGGGTCTTCAAGGGATGTTGGTTTTCAATACCAGTAGTCTTTTCCAGTGTTTGATTGCTTGTTTTTCATTTTTTGAAGGATTACAGAGGTACACATGGCATGTATAAGGCATGCAGGCGTGTACACGCGCCCTAAGATTACACAGCACACGTGCACACGCTGGCTGTTGAACTATCAGCAGCGTGACTGTTGAGAAATATTTTGAAAGGAGAGGCACTCATCCTCTTCCTTATCAAGAGTTATACCTCTCAAGAATTTAATTGATTTAGTTTTATCCTCTGTTATAGCAATCAACAACTTAGGTTTGGTACATAAATAGCTTTCTTTTTCATTGAAAAATTTTCCTAAAAAATTTTCTTTCGTAGGGTTTTTAGACAAGTGTGAGAGTCTGCTTTTGTCAGCTTGTGTGTTAAAGTCAGTGACTCTTTGCGATCTGCGCTCTGGCCATAAGTTTCCGTGGTCTTTACTTGTCGTCATTTTTCCTTTTTGCCTTCCTAGCAGTAAATAAAAAAAAATTCTTTTACTTCTTGGTTTGATTGAGTAATTGTTTGTTGAATTATTAATCAAGGAAAAGTTTGTTTTCATAAGTTCTTAACGGTTTACTTAAACGATAAGTAGCTCGTATTCGAGTGAAATCCTGTGTTGAGTTGGCTGATTTAAATATCTTAGAAATCATAATTTTAAAAGTTGGTTAGGAAAACACACATTTGAATTTGTTCATAAAAGTTATTTTTGTTTCCAATTTTCTATTTATTTTCTCTTTGTGTCGCTCAAAACATCACTAATTTCATTTCCATAACCCTTGACTTAAGACAAGCCTTAAAAAAGAACGCTAAATCTAAAATTAATTATAATTTTTATGTTTGTAGGGTCAACCAACTAGTTTAGGGTTAGGGCCTTTAATTAGGTTGGAGAGGAAACTCTTCAAGGCCATTGGATCAAACATTGGAGTTTGAGTTAGGGAGTGTCTAAGTCTAGTATCGTGAAAGTTATCCAGGACCCCCCTCTAACACAGGGGCTAAACATGAGGTCGCATGCGGAAAGGTAGCAGAGATAAACCCTCCTAAGCCGGACCAATCGTAGTGGAGAACACATATAGAGGGCTTGTCTTGGGATTTCATCGATTGCATTTTCCACGGAGCTTCGTGGGTCTTGAATCTATTCGAGGTACTCAATTGTCTTCCATACCACTTGCTTTCGATACCCTTGACAGGTTTCAGGCTTGATACCTTTCTCATTTTGGTCTACCCGACTGTCGACTGTACCCGCCTGGTGACTGTTCGCACGCTGGCAACCTAGTTGCGTATCTTTTTTAGGGACTTACACAGGTGACTGTGGGGGTAGACCGCGGTACCTAGGATAGACATCAGGCCACACTTTGCAGAGTATACCTGGAGGGTGCTTCCGTATTCAAGTTGCATTTGCATCGGTAAGTTGCTCTAGTGTTGGTTGTTGTAAGTGTTCTTCCAACTAATTTAGTGATTGTTTGTTTTATCTCGTAGGGACTTTTTCTATTGTGTGCTCTGTGCTCCCTAGTTTTCCATAGTGAGTTAGTTAGTCTTGGTTGTGGGTCTATGACCTAGGGTGGTAGACCACCCGCTCCGTTGGTCATGAGGACTTTTTAGTATTCTGCTTAGAAAACATAGAGCCGCCTCTTTATAGGTGTTGTTTTGATAACACTACTTCTTTAGAGTCAATGTGTGAGACTTTTATGGACTTGAATGATCCTGCAAGGGGAGAACCTATGCATAAGATCTTCATGGATAAATTTCTTGACAATACCAACCAAGGAACCCCTTCGCAAGGGGATTCTTGTGCTTTTCCTCTCTCAAGAAACGTTGGTGTCCCTTTGATGGCCACTTTGTACATTCCTAGGTTGAATGTGGGATTACCGGTTTGGTTGGGTACCATTCCAAATGTTCTTAATGCTCTTGACACTTCTCGGTTAAGCACCTTATGTCATGGTCATAATGTTGATGCTCCTTCATCAACAAAGTCTTCTCCTCCTCTTTCTCCCACCTCTGGTGAAAGTACAGTTACCGGTAACCAGAAGTCTAAATGAAGTAGAAAGAGGTAGAATAGGAAGAAGAAATCACCAACCTCTACGAGTCATGGTGGAGATATCCCATCAACCTCTGCAAGTCATGTTGAAGACCAACACCCAGCCTCTACAAGTCATGCCGGGGGCAAGAACCCAGCCTCTGCAAGTCATGCTGGGGAAAAAAGTCCAGTCACTGCTAATATTACTGGCAATAGGTTTGTAGCCTCTGTGAGTCATGTTATCGACCCATCACCAACGTCTGCAAGTCATGTTGGAGATGCGCAACCAGCCACTACTAGTCATGTTGGGAGCATTGATTGTTTTGAGAAACCTAGACAGATAGGAAATAAGCCTAATTTCCCTTGTAATCTTTGCAAGGGAGATCACCTTACTCATTTGTGCCCTGGCCTTCCAGAGGTACGAAGATTGTGATCCCTGTCTGCAAGCTCTTCTGATTCTGAGTCTTCTGAGGTTTCCTCACAGCCTATTCAACCATTGGTTTAGAAAGTGGTCATGCCGATGCAGTCATCGACTGATCCCACTCCTCTTTCGGGGGGTGAGGTGCCTTTAGACCATGTAGTCTCTCAGCCTATTCAACCATTGGTTGAGAAAGTGGTCATGCCGATGCAGTCATCGATTGATCCCACTCCTCTTTTGAGGGGTGAGGTGCCTTTAGACCTTGTAGTCTCACAACCTATTCATCCTTTGGTTGAGAAAGTGGTCATGCTGATGCAGTCATTGTCTAATCCCAATCCTCTTTTGAGGGGTGAGGTGCCTTTGGACCTTGTAGTCTCACAGCCTATTCATCCTTTGGTTGAGAAAGTGGTCATTTCGATGCAGTCATCAACTGATCCCACTCCTCTTTTGGGGGGTGAGGTGCCTTTGGACCATGTAGTCTCTCAGCCTATGCAGAAATTGGTTGAGAAAGTGGTCATGCCGACGTAGTCTTCGGCTGATCCCACTCTTCTCTTGGAGAGTGTCGAGTCTACCAAAGTGGTCACGCCCGATGCAATCTTTGTCTAATCCCACTCCTCTCTTTTGGAGTGAAGTGTCTACCAACTATGTTTTCATCATTTCCAGTTTGGTACTTTCAGAACAAGGGGGCATTCCGCTCGTTCCAAGCACACCCCCTCCAAGCCCTAGGATGGTTTCCTTTGATTGGAATGAACTCGTTGAGCCTCGTATTCCTTCTTCTGCACCCTTTCAAATAAGGGTTGAAGTTAATTCAATAAACATTTATCGATGTATTGTGGATGAAGGAGCCTCTACAAGTATTTTATCCTCCTTGATTTGGAAAGTATTGGGATCTCCCAAGCTTGTGTCTGCTTCCCATGACTTGTTGGATTTTGATATATGTCCTAGTGAATATTTGGGGGTTCTTCCTCAGTTACCTATCTCCTTAGGTGGAAAGATTTTGCTTGTTAATGTTATAGTGGTGCAAGGCCCGTTAGATTTCAATATGCTTCTCAGGCGTGATTATGTATATGCTATGAATGTTGTGGTGTCTACGCTCTTTCGGGTGATGCATTTCCCTCACAATGGAAGCATTGTCACTATCAACCAGCTGGCATCCGATAATCACCATCCTAATTTGGCTTTATTCCAAACTACCCCTTTACATGTTCTTAGTGTTCATGTAGACTCTACCCCGCCACGGGTTAATTATGTGGCATAATATCCTCGGTGTTCAATTGCTTCTGAGCAGGAACCTGTGCAATCATGTTTGCTTTCTCGAGACTTGGTCTCAACAATTGATCCATTGGTTTATCCAATGGAGCCATGGGAGCCCTTGCTTCCCCCTCTAGGTCCAAGTGATCTCGAGTCTCCTTCTAAGTCTGATCTCATTGTTTGTAGATCCTCAAACCCTTGTGCTTGTGATTCTTTGCTGATAGACTATGTCAGTCATGGCCAGAGCCTCCATCATCATATGGAATACGTTCATTTTACTTCACCCTTTGGGAATTTCAGCCCTTGTTTGTGTGATTTCTCAGATTTTGAATTGCCTTCAGATGAGGCTATCCTTGAAGCCATGACTATAGTTTCTATACCATGGGAGGACTTACACCATGGTTTGTGTTTTCTTCCCTCTTGGGAGACCTTCCAAGCTGACTATCGAAGATACTCTTGGTCTGAACCTAGTAGTGGGCTCTACCTGAACCAGTTTCATAAATGAGTTGTAACCCCCTGGAG
The DNA here is from genome assembly GCA_009831015.1 of Picea engelmannii. Classification (NCBI taxonomy): domain Eukaryota; kingdom Viridiplantae; phylum Streptophyta; class Pinopsida; order Pinales; family Pinaceae; genus Picea; species Picea engelmannii. The sequence continues at coordinate 780,506 of ML777164.1, forward strand.
TCTTCTTTAAGCCCTTTTCAGACTCCCTAAAGATGAAAAGATTGTCGAGTGACCTTGTTTCTTCACACTCATTAAATTGGTCCAGAAGAACGTTCCTTACACTAGTCTTTTTTTAAGCCCTTTTCAGACCCTCTAAATATGAAAAGATTGTCGAGCAATCTTGTTGACCTTCACGCTCACTAAACTGAAATTTGAAGTCACATCTGTCCGGTGGTAGTTTACCCCTTTTTCGGTTCGGATGGTCAACTATACAAACAAAGGTATACTCTAGAGGCCTCGGTTCTTTAGAAGAGTATCCTCAGGTATAATTCTATCCCTTTTTCAGGCTTGAGGGACAAAATTTACGAAAAAGGAACCCCCACAGAGTCCATAGTTAAGCTCTTTCTAGACTCCCTAAAATTGAAAATATTGTCGAGTGACCTTATTCTTTCACACTTGTTAAAATGGTCCAGAAGAACATTCCTAACGGAGTCCATAGTTAAGCTTTTTTCAGACTCCTTAAAAATGAAAAATAGCCGAGTGATCTTGTCTTTATCACACTCGTTAAAATGGTTTTGAATAGACGTCTTTTCGGTGATAATTTACCCCTTTTTCGAACCGACTAGACTACCTTCGAAAAAAGGTACCATAGTGGAGTCTCCTTTGACGTTTTTTCAGACTCTCTAAACATGAAAAAAGACCAAGCTTACCTTCTCTGGGCTCGTTAAACTTACATTGAAGGACGTTATCATTGTGTCTTGTTAACCGCATTCACATTCCTATGTATTTGGCCTCATGCCGACTCCATGTTGCTCTCAACTAAACCATCTAAAGCATGCCTCATAATGCAAGCCTTGTAGCACTTTGCCTTTGCGTCTTGACACCTTGACCCTTGGAGGTATTTTTTCGAGTGTCCTTGATTTGAACATCAGTCTTGTCCTTGCGCCTAAAAATAGTATGTTTGCGACACTCTTTCCTCCTTTGTAACTTAGCATTCTTTTATTATTTTTCCACAATTACTGAAAAAAGACAAAAAAATCAAATATACCCCAAAAAGAGGAAGGAAAATGTATTTTCTTTGTATTGGCAGCACAATGAGTCGCCCTTGGATAAAGAATATATTTTTGTTTGTTCGTTAAGCCCTGGGATTTAATATGATCTTAGGAAGTTGTTCTCGCTACATAGAGCTGTGTCCTCCTCTGTTTGGTTATTCTTCCAAACATATGGAGATTTTGCATTGCCTCCTTCCTCGTGAACTTATGTCAATGCCATGATGCCTGAGTCACATCATTTGTTGTGCTATTGTCCAAGGGAAGTTTTTACCAAGCCTGAGTCAACCCCTCTGCAGTTTGTCTCTTGCCCTCATGCCCGACCATCTCAAAATTCCAATCAAGTCTTTGTTTGAAATCAATGAAGCCTTCAGTCTGATCATCAAGATCCTCTAGTCCATGCCCGACGAGCCATCGAAGACCTCTGGGTAGTGAAGTCGTACACTCATATTACACTCCTACCAGAGTTTTGAAGATTCTGAAGTTGTTGCTCGAGCTCTGAAGACCTCATATCCAACCATCAGGCCTTATCAGCTTCTAGAAGATGAATACTATACATGTATATATTTTTGATTTCAAGATGTAGCTCTGCTGTGCATTGCTCGCGACTACACTTTATATATTTATATGACATGGATCTACAGTGTATTTGATTGGTAGCCATGATTTTTTTTCATCCCGAGCATGGGTATGCCCACCTCGGTTAGACAATTGTTATTTTGCAGATGGCACCTCTTGATTTCTTGTCCCTGGGCTCACTCGTTTGGAACGTTGGTGAAGATTGATAATGTATTTCGACCATCAGATTCCCTTCTGACCTCACACATTAGGGGGCATCTGTTATAACCCAAATTTGCACCAGACATGCCAGGCCATCTCAGATTCCTTCTTTTCCAAAACACTACTAAACAACTCTTCTTAAAAATACTTTTTTAAAGGCCCATGCACCCTTCTCCACTATAGCCCGCGTGTATCTACAGTGTCCACACTAGTTGACCCACTACAGCCCGCGTGGACCTACAGAAGCATAGAAAAAGGAAAGTTGCTGACAGAACACACAACTTTGGGTAAGTTAACTAAACCTTTTGTCCATGCATGTCCGGTCATTCGACCAAATATCTATCTCCTTCTAGCCTATAAAAGAAGGGGTAGGGGTCCCATTTGAAAGGAGGAAAATCATAGTAAAGAAACTATACCCAACTGAGCATTCCCCTTGTCCCAACCTTTATCCATCCTTGTGCAAAGAGAAATATAAAGAAAAGTAGTTGGAAGACAATTGGAGAGGAGCCCAAGACCAATTTCGAGGAGCAGTGCCGACCACATATTGTAAGTTTACTCTTGTGAAGATTAATACAAAAGGAATACTTTTCCCGTCCCACCATATCATGTGTTCAAGTTGAATATTTATTTTATGAGATTGTCATAGCTAACCCAACAATTAGTATATGAAATGCATGCTCGCAGCTCTCTGTTTGTTCATGTGTGAATGCAGGTCAGCTTTGGGAGGAGGCTTGCAATCAAAGAGTGAGTGAAAGAAAAGGGATCGACATCAAACGAAGGACTTAAGGTAGAGTTATCAAATCTTGTTTACACCTTTGTATTTCATGAATATGGATTTTTGTGTTGGGAGAATAGGAGAAAGTAGAGGCCTTTGAAATGGTCATTTTTTGCATGCATGATTAGAGCCCTTAAATGCTAAGTCCGTAGGAGGGATTCCCACTCACAACACTCGGGGGCCGAGATCTGGATGGCTTGAATGCCAAGAGAGGATGATCTTAGACATGCCAATCTTGCATGAAAAGAAGCATGGACAAAAACATGTAAATGAAGTACTCGGGAGGTGAGGCTCAAGGAGGAGCCTCACCTCTAAGACTAATTACTAGTAAATGACTCAGAGCTAATTATTCTCACAATGAACAATAGAAAATATGAGAGAAGCCAAAATGAGTAACTTGATCTTATGAGAAGGTAGGCTAGTCCTTGATCTCATTAAATGGTCCATTGGACAAACTAAAAAAGATCTCATTAAATGAGTCTCTATTATTAGTATAATAGATCTAACTACCCAACTAACTAAGTAGTGGAAAATAAAACACGATACAATAATGGAAAGAGCTCATTAAATGAGTCTCTATTATTATAATAATAGATCTAACTACCTAACTAACTAAGTAGTGGAAAATAAAACCCAATACAATAATGGATAGGTGGGACTCTCTTTGACCCATATGGGCAACCTATTAGCCCAATTAATCAATGAGGAGGTGAGCATCTCCTTGATCCAGATCGACGATCTATTATCTTTATAGATTTATGAATTTTGCATCTGAATTTAGACCATATACCCCCTAAAATTCAGATCATTCCTCCCCCCTTAGAAAATGATGGTCCCCATTATTTCACCCATGCTAAAAAGAGAAACCTCATTATTGTACCATTATGATTACAATGTGAAAATACCCAATGAAGAGATGGGTTTTATGTTGTTGACCCATAACCGTGGGTTTGTGGTTGACCCATAACCTAGTTGACAATGACATTGTACATGGGTAGAAAAATAAATAAATTTTAATAAAATCCCAAAATTTAAAAAATAATATGGAAAAATCGTGACTTTGGGGGTTGTGAACATCCTTTTGCAAATATATTCATAACTTATGCTACAGATAATGAAATCGAATTCCGTTGAAGACCCATTTGAGCTACTAAAGATATATTTCCATCGGTATATGGAAATTGTTCTGAGGTAGCCCATGGAGTGAGAAAAACTAGGTCAAATTTGAAGGGCGTGTGGCCACATTGGTTACAGACATATGTTGCTTCAAACAAAGATATCTCATAAAAAAGACAACGAAATGAAATTATGTGAAATAAGCATTTGATATATTGAGGAGATGTTTCCAGCCATATGTGGAACTCCTTCTTTAGTTTTCTTAGTAGGGAGAAAAATACCTTTGAATACGGTGGTATGCGCGGCCTCCTTGGGTCAAATACATGTTGAGATTCAATCAATGATATTTCTCAAACCAGGAAGCCAAATGTGATTCCAAGAAATACCAATTTGAGATATTGAAGAGATATTTCCAGACATATGAGGAACTCCTTTTGTAGTTTCTTGAGCATGTAGAAAAGTATCATTGAAGATGGTGGTACTCATGGTTTCCTTGGGTCAAATACATGTTGAGATTCAATCGATGATATATCTCAAACCAGGAAGACAAATGAGATTCCGCGAAATACCCATTTGATATCTTGAAGATATATTTCTAATAAGATGTGTGTTACGAGGAAAATCTCTTTATGGATAGGGGTAAACCAAAACAGACGAAAATGACTGCAAAAATCAATTTTATTCTCAAGTATGTTATATATAAACAAATATGCTAGCAAGACAAGATAAAATTCCTTCCTCGTCCAGAGGTTTGATGAAGTCCATCGTTGAGCACTTGACCCAAAGCAATATACCTGCAACTAGTCCTCAAAAACCAAGCACTGCAAGCATATGGTGATAATATATGATGTTAGCACATTCTATAGCATAATCCATCAACATTCATAACAAATACGCCCATGGAATAAGAATTCAAATATTTGCAAGATATCAATTGGATGAGAAAAGTGTATTTCTATTAAGATATAAGCAGCATAAGTGAATAAGTTGCAGACTTCTGTGTCGACACGGTTCAGAATCGAGAAACTAAGTTCCTTCTATTTGGGCCTCCACCACTTCAATCCTCCACCAAAGGCAAGCTCATGTAAGAGAGACAATGAAGTCCTCAATCAATAAGGGAAGAGATTGGGGGTTGAATAATGTGTTCAGAATTAAAGGACAAAGGGATGCAGACTCAATGTGAAGTGAATAATTCCTTCAGAGTAACTTTGCTCTCAAAGTTGAATTCTTTCTCCTATTTTCCATAGCTTGGAATTGGCCCATTTATAGCCTTCAAGTGGAACTGAAGGGCCGAGTCAGAACGTTTCCAGTATATGGAAGGCCAAGGATCATTGATCTCGTGACATGACATGGAAACCCGACACTATTTTTCAATTTTGGGCACATTTCTCAATGTACATGGGCTGTAGTGGTGCAACCTGCGTATACGCATGATGTATAGTAGGCAAGGTGCGTATATGTGGAAAAATTTTATTTTTAGCTCTGGGATTTGCAAAAAGGGATTTTAAGTCTGCATAGGAAAATGGAAAAAGGTCTTATGTGCAATATTACATGGGGGGAGGAAAATATTTCTATAACAGATGCCCCCTAATGTGTGAGGTCAAAGGAGTATCTGTGATGGCCGAAATACATTATAAAAACTCAAAATTGAGTAATGGGGACCCAGATGGAAGAACTAGTTCCTCATTACAATATGTACTGACTTTGCATACATGGCTACCAATTTGAATTACACTACAGATCCATGTGAAAATATACCAAACAACTATACATGGCCATGAATAGGAAAATACAAATGCGGTTACATGCCAAAGGTTGTCATAGTCATGAACAAGGCCTAGTAGAACCAATCTCAAAATAAATTTGAAGATATCTTCATACAATGGAGTACAATTTGATCTCCCATGATCACTGAAGTCACACAGGTACTGGTCCAATGAAAAGGAAGCAACAACTCAGAAAAGATGCGGCTATATACTGATGTCTTCAAGTCTTCTACTCAATCCGTCAAAGGTGCAAGTCTACATCATGTGAATCAAGGAGTTGAGGTCGAACACAATGAGACTTTGTTTAACTGCCAATCATTGAGGTATACTGTTAACAAATGCGAGACAACCTATCGATGATGAAAGTAGGTATCAAGGAATTGAGTACATTCTTACAAGTGTGAATAAAGGAGTCGGGGTCAAACACTCGAAGAATCCATCGATTAGGAGACATTGATGTATTCCCAATTGTTGATGGTGAGAGAACCTACCACTAATGATTGCAAGCCTCTAGATACTCATAGGACTCTAGGTCTCGTTTCTAGAATAGATGAGTTGAATTCGATGGAAAGAGACTCGTTGAAAGGAGAGAATTAAGGAATCTCTCATCATTTAGCACGAGGTACAAAGCAGGAGCTTGATGATTTGGAGGAAATCGAACGAAGAACATGTTCACGAACCAATGACCTTGTGTGTCTTTCGTGTGTGTCAAGTGCAAGCAATACATGAAAAAGACCCTCTAAATAGCAGCTAATGAGGAAAATTATTGACAAAGGCGAGGAAACCACCAATAAGGCTAATGGCATCCAAGACACTGCATGAATGCAAATGTGTGAATAGATGTCTTTCCGTCAAACACAAGGGAAACCACTTAGTCAATGACCAGTGATGAAATGTTGATTGTTGGGTTCAAGGTTACCTACCAATGAGGAAAGTAGGACCAGGGTGCGTAATAGGACTACAATTTCATGTGATTCTGAGACAAACTGAGGGTATGGTCAACATGAAATATCAAGAGTTCTAAGGAATGGCCGACACAGGTTGATAGACATCCTTTGAACAAGAGCATGAGACATATGGAAGACTCTAGTAGCATAGACTTAATGACGAAACCATGATATGTAGGAGGCACCAATCAAACTCTCCATAGGGACTGGAAGAGTAACCAATCGAGGAAGAAAACTCTTTGTAACGAGCTCAACTTCCTAAGGCCATGCTAAACCCAAAATTATGATGACAAGTGGACTCAATAACTTTGTGCTTTGTTCAAAGGCGACATGACTGCTGCCAATATAAGATAATACTACCTTCATGCCCGTCTTTTTTTGTTTTTTCATAGTCAAATGAATGTTATGATAGAGAGGAGGAAACGAGTGTCGCAAGTAATCAAAGCTAGTTCTAGCAGTGGAACATACCTATGCTCAATGCAAGGAGGTGCATGCGGGATATGGACACTCGAGGGAATGTTCCCTCTTAGGTATAGGGTGTCAAGTTGCAAAGGATATAAATAAAACTTTGCTTCGTTGAGGATGCAAAATTTCTGAGGCAAACGATTTATAATGCAAAGCGAGAAAAGGCAATAAGCTCAATACTTCAAGAAAGGGCATGAGATGCAATCACAACTTAACACCAAAAAATGTCTTTTTTCATAATATTAGTCTACTTGGTGTGAAAAAGGGATAAACTTGTACCAAATATATGTCCTTTCAAATCCAATTTACGAGTGCGAAAGAGAGAAGTTCACTCGACAATCTTTTCGCTTTTTGAAAACGAGTCGGAAAAGAGCTTAAATCAAACTCGGCTGGGAGTCCTCTAGGAATAGGTCATCATGTTTATGAATGAGAAATGAGGCTCAACATAAAGTCATTTATTCGTTATAAAAGACTCCCGGTCCTACGGAAAAAATCTTTGCATGGGCACCAAATGGAGCAGAGGATCTAACTAGGGTACCCATGTTTGGTAAGTCTCTACCATTTGATAACAACACATCTTGTAGCAAATGGAGGGTTTTGTGTCGCTAAAAAATGGGTTCGTACCTAAGGCATATGAGTGATATTTATAGGACAATGAAAGTGTGCATGATGGAATGGACATCTATCCTATATGCTGGGTAGCGAAGATACCTGTCTGTAGTTACGAACGGTTAACACAATGCTAAGAAATGCAAGAATCCCCAGCGAAAACTACAAAAACCAACTCAATCCACTGTTGTATTAGTTCATTAGGAGAAATACAATCTGAAACTATGTAAAGTGGGTAAAAAGTGCTATAAATAGTAACAAAAACCAAATTTTACTATGCCATTTGACTTTTTTACCCAAATAGTGAATTTTGGACCAAATTACTTTCGATCTTCAACTGGTTATTGTGGGAGCGTCGAGTGACGGAATCAGAGACTGTATGGACCAGGTAATTCCTCTTCCCCTCCTCTTTCTTTCTAGTGGATTACATTTTGTATTTAGGTTTCAAATTTCAAGTTATTTAAGGCATAAATTAGATATTTAGGTGTACGTGGGCTGCCATTCATCGGATTGCGTATACACAAGGTTATACACAACTGTGTAAAATAAAAACTGTGTATACTCAGCCCTATACATGACTGTGAATGTTGCAGCCCACGTATATGTCCGTAAACAAGGTTTTTGATGGTTTCTAACTCAAAAATTTATATTTCTCTGGCAGGATGGTGCTAGAATGGAGGGAAAGGGAACATGAGGAGGTAGATGTTGTTGTGGAAGGAGATTTGAGGGCCAAAATGTCCTTGAAAAGACGCGGGTTGTACAATTTTTTGGCACTCAAATGGATGAGGGCCCAAGTTATTTTTCTACAGTTTCTCATGGATTACTGGGATCCAGATAGTGAGAGCTTCAACCTTGATGGGAAACCATTAAGGATTGAAGTTGAGGATATATATTTCTAGATAGGGTTGTCGCATCGAGGTGAGGTGGTGAAACTCAAATCCCAGGGAGTTGGGAGTGGTATGAAGATAGAAGAGTACATAGAAGCTCATTGTATAGAAGGGACTAAGAAGGTCGGGAGTCAACTCCCCATCCGAGCAATAAACAATCTAAGATTCAAGATTTTTGTCCTTATTTTGACTCGGATCACATGATAGGATTCGTTGCACCAGGCATCAAGGCCGCTTATGTTCTACTCTGTAGAGTGTTTGAGACCCCCAATGTATGATTGGTGCACCTCGCTACTGGCTAATATGAAGAGCCAGTTGACAGAATACAAACATGGTGACAAGAGGAACTTCGGGTTTGCATCCATCTTGTGTAGATTTTTCTTCGAGCAGGTTCCAGGTTTGGGACCTAGAGTTGAGATCATTCCTCAAGGACCTTGCAATCCATCCATGGCACAATGGACCGAGGTAATGAGATGGAAGGGGGGAGGTAGGGTGCCCACACCCTACAATGATGATTTCTTTTACTGGTGGAGATGATAGGTCATTGCTCTAGATGACTACCCCTATGTAGGGATCGACTTTAGAGGGGACCCTGACATGCCACTGCCACTAGGGAACGCCTACGGGGACATAGGTATGTCAAAGTTTTTGAAATATTTTGTTTTTTTGTATAGTAAAAAAAATATATTTTTGGATGATGTTTAAGTACTAACTAGACACGTGTGTGACACAGACGCAGGTCTACAATGGGTAGACAGACTTCCATGTCATCATCGAAGGCACCAAGGAGATGATGTGGTGATAGGAGAAGCAAAGAGAATCTTTCAAAACGTGTAGGGCAACCTGTCTCGTTTGACACATAGGATTTCGATGTTTCATGTAGAGGATCTGTCGGAGGTCATGTAGTGGGAGGTGGTTGGCATGCCCAGAGCTTGGGTGTGACTCTTTTAGTGTCTTGCAAATGTCATAGTTTGTTATCATGACACACATCTGGTACCACAGGTGTAGATGTCATGGATTTTGTATTATCGCATGTATATGTGTATTGAGGTGTTGGCCCCAATTTTGTACTATAAACATCATATTTTTTTAAATATATATAAAACATGGTTCTTCGGCTTTACTTATATTACAATGTGTACATTGATGAGAATGTTTTCTTTGCTTTAGTTGTGTGACAAATGGAAATCTAAAATGAAATTAGCATAAGCATCAGATACATAATTAGAACTCCTGGGTATGTGATGATAAGTAATAAAATTAAACTGTCGTTCTAAAAGGCATACCCGTAGGAATCGTCGAAGTAATGTAGGGTCGCGCACATGGTAACTATTATTCAAATGACATACTACTAACTGGGAATCAAGGATAACCTCCAAAGAGAAAATACCATGTGAAATGGAATCATGCAAAAGTTATATAAAAACGCTATATTCGGCCACATTATTCATGGATGGCCCTAGGCATACACCACCTGAAGACACCAGTAGAACCTCAGGTGAGTAAACCACCCAAGCAGAGGAATCCAAGTTCTGTGTATGATGACTGGCTCCATCTGTGAATCCTAAGTAGACCGAAGACTCCGTTGACATCTGCCAACCAAGGGAAAACTTGATAAGCAAACTAAAGACAAAAAATAAAGGGAAAATATATATACACTAAATTACATTAGTATACAAAGAGTTACACCCAAGCTTGGGAAACAAGCATAATATCTTTTCAAGTAGAGCCCATTCCTGGGCTTGGCCAACATGTTCCCTTCATAATATTCTAACTCACAAGCTCCTATTTCTAAGACATGTCACACGATATATGGACCGTGCCACATGGGTTTGAACTTGCCTGCCCCCAATAGTTCTTTGGTTTGATCGTATAAAAGTACCAAGTCACCCTCAACCTACAACCGAGGATAGACAAAATTATCGTATTGGACCTTGACACATCTTTTATTCGCTTCGATAGCCATAGAGGCATATCGACGTTGCTCGTCAAGGCTCTCTAGGTGTACGAGGCATTGCTCAAGATCAGAAGTGTCAGGGAGGAGCGTGATTGCCAATCTAAGAGAAGTGATTTTTCATTCAATAGGTAAAATAGACTCCACACCATGTACTAACTGGAAAGGATAAAATCCAGTGACAGTCTTGACCAAGGTTCGGTATGCCCAGAGTGTGGGATATAGCATAATATGGAAGTCAGATTTGTTTTGGCTAACAGTTTTTTGCTAAATGGTCTTGAGATACTTTTTTAAGGCCTCTACCTGTCCATTTTCCTAGGGGTAGTAAGGGGAAGAATGACCATGCTTAAACCCCAGCTTGGATGTTATCTCTTCCATCATTTCATTTTGAAAGTGACTTCCATGATCAGTGACAATCTCACTTGAGATACCGAATCTAGCGATAATTTGATTGAATACAAAGAAGGTGGTAGTCTTCCCATCGGATTTAACTATAGGAATGGCCTCAACCCACTTAGTAAAGTAGTCTACGACCACAATAATGTGTTGATTCCCCCCAGCCGAAGTTCGGTTGCAATCCACAAATTCCACCCCCCACTTGGTGAAGGGACCAACGATAATGATTGGATGAATAGGGGTTGGATGCAAGTGCATTTTTTCGATTGAAAACCTGGCAGGGGTGACACTTCTTAACCACTTCAACGCAATATTTAAAGATAGATCACCAGAAATAATTGGTTCACAAAATTTTCTGGGCTGTTGCAAGCCCGGATAGATGACCACCACAAGCCCCTTTGTGGAAATCATTTAGAACTGACTCGGCTTCTTCGTGAGTTAAAAAAATATGCAAGATATTGTCTATTCCTCGACGATACAGAGTGTCACCGATGATAATGTAATTCTTAGCTTGGTATCATACACACCGTCGGTCATCTCGCGAGAGATGATGAGGGAACTTCAAAGTTTGAAGATAGAGAACAATGTCTACATACCAAGGATCGGATGACGAGACAAGGAAAATGTGTTCATCCACGAATGAATCAAAATGGATAACATCCTCATCCAATCGTGGGAAGTCATATTTTAACTCTGCAAAGACTAGTGGTTTCTTGGATTTCGCAGAAGTGAAATCGAGATCGAATTCTTGTAAAATGACAATCCATTTATTGTATTTTCCCCCTATGATACGCCTGGTAAGGATGTATTGAAATGAATTGACATCGGAACCACAGTAGTTTTGCAAAGCAATATATAATGGAATAATCGTTGGACTGTGTGAATGACATCCAAATCTAGATTTTCAACGTGAGAATATTTGAGATCAGAACCGACAAAGTTTTGACTAAGATAGTAGATGACATGATCGTGGAGCTCATCATCCTCCTGAACCAAAACCATACCAATCATCTCTTCGGACATGGTGACATAAAGCAAGTAATCTCTACTATAGTTAGGAGACTTTAGCAGAGGTGTCAATACCAAGGATTTCTTCAAAGCATCGAAGGATTCCTGGGTCCGCTCATCCCAGATAAAAGGGGTGTCCTTCTTCAAAAGATGCATGCAACCCTTAGTAATATTGGCATAGTTTACTATAAATCGACGTGAAAAGATGGTTTTCCCTTGTAAACCTTGAAGTTGTCAAATAGTGTGTGGGGGAGGCAATCGAAGTATTGCCTCAACCTTTAATGGATCTTCCATGATCCTGGTCTTAAAGACTAAAAATCCCAAAAGATGTCCAAACCTAACGCAAAAGAGGCATTTATGAGGGTTCAACTGGATTCTATAATGATGAGATCTTTCAAAAACTAGCCGAAGGTGCTTAGGGTGATCCACTCTCTTACGAGAGTGAGCAACAAGATCGTCAATATAAGCTTCGACTATATGCTTAAGATTGTGGAATGCAAAGGTCATAGCACATTGGAAGGTTGCTCCGGTGTTTTTAAGGCCAAAAGGCATCTTCTGGTATGCGAAAGTACCCTAAGGACAAATAAATGTCATCTTATGTGATCCTCAAGTTTAATTTGAATTTGGTTATACCCTTAAAATCTGTCCATGAAAGAAAAAACTAAGCTTCTCGCACACTCGTCAAGAATTTGATCGATGAAAGGTTTCAGGAAGTTGTCTTTAGGACAAGCTTTGTTCAGGTCACGAAAGTCCATGAATACACAGATGGTTCCTTGCTTCTTATTCACAAGAACATGATTGGATACCCATTCAGTCAAGGGAACCGGGTAGATAAAGCTAGCATTAAGTAGTTTATCTACCTCTTCCTTAATAGCAGGGGCCTTCCAGGGATTGACATCTCTAAGACATTGTCAAACTGACTTAGCATTCAGATAAGTTTTAATCTCATGCTCAACAATTCGAGGGTCGATTCCTGAGATCTCTTCATATGACCAAGCAAATACATCTTGGAATTCCTTTAAGAGCTTGGTGTAGATTAAGATTTCTTCTGGCTAATAATTCACACCGATGTGTAAATTTTCAATATTGCGAGGGGTACGAGAGAAATTTATCATGACGTTAGGAGAGATACTCACCATATTTCCTTTAGCATAATGTTGTGTGTATCAAGTGGAACTGTGGCGTGACCAAATATCTCGCTCAAAGTAGATCGAAAGTCATCGTGTTCGATTCTAACAAGCTCTGAGAGAAAATAAGAGCGATGATGCATATCATCCCAAGGTTTGTCAGAACCATTCATGGCCTCAATGATAGCTTCATCTGAGGGAAAAGTCTCATCAAGGTAGTCATGTGAACAAGATGATGAAGTGGCCCACATGGGCTTAAGAATAGAATCCTCCTCGTCCGTAGGCAAGGTAATTGGATCGGGATTAGCAGAAGAGTCAAGAACAACTTGATACGCTATCTCCGCTGCCAATAGTGGCATGGCCATTCCATCATGCGAATGACCTTCACAAAATGCAGTTGAGGAAGGTAGGGTCCAAGGATTGTTAAAATAGGAATTGTGGAAAGGAACGGACCTCTCTGATGAAATGGGCCTACTGGACATGGCGTAAACATGGTGAATCGGTGCCGTGAAGTTGAAGGTACCCATAAGGGATGAATAGATTCCGACACCGATATTCTCAGTTGTCGGCTGAGAATTTTCGACCGTGGGGATTGACAGTCCAACAGATGTACTAGGGATAACATACGCAAAGGATAATTGGTCGACCATCACGATATTCCCATCATGAGGGAAATAAATAGTGTGGAAGATGGGCGATACAACGATAGTCATAGCATAATTCCAATTGCGTCCTAGTAACAGGTTATAATCGAGGGGCGCATCAACCACCTCGACATCCACCTCTACCGTCTTCCCACCTAACTGGACTGGAAAGGCAGGAAGAATACCGTGAGGCCGGAAAGAACGACCGTCAAAAGAAGTCAACATAGTTTGATATTGAGAGAGATTTGGAGAGTTGAGAGCTTTCCAATTGATCAGGGACATCACACATGTTGCAGTGCCTTCATCAAAAACTGCACGCTTGATGGTATACTTCGAGTAACCCATGTGGATTTCAAATGCCACATGGTAAGGCAAGCAAGGCTTCACATCTATGATGTCAAACTTGATAAATTTAGAGCCATTGGGGTCTAGATCTCCTCATGCAGATAGCAAGGAATTCCTCTATGAAGGACACGTTTGGAGTACCTCCAAGGCCGACATCGCACAAGGGGTTTGACCCAGGTCCTCAACAATAGAGTAATTTTGGGTGGCTCTAGCATTTCGATATGCAAGGGCATCTTCGAAGGAGGAGGAGTTTCTAGACCAGGTACAGTTTGCAAAGCACTGTAATCACGAGATCGAGTGACTACATTAACCTGAGAATTGACCATATTGATGCAGAAACGGTCACCATCTTGTGCTGGTGGGTTTTGACTTCCACCGGCCACATTTCCGGCATTTGAGGATCTCAAAGTCATATGTTGGTTATGTGGAAAAGGATTCGTCAGCACGACGGGCTGTAGAGATAAGAGCCTCGCAACTTCCACAAGTTTGGGGCATAAATGAGTAAGATGATAATATGTACAAAGATTACAAGGAAATTTCACCTTACGCCTTTCTTTCTTTCCCTCACCAACATTATTATTCATCCTCTCATTATTACCATTTTCCTTGGGTTTATTATTATTCTTCCCACCCTTACGGTTATTATTATGTCCTTTCTTCTTATTCTCGCCTAGTTGTTGGTTACCATTTGGGTTGGTCAATGATTGCACGGAATGTACATCCGTCGATTGAGTGGGATTGGAAGACACAGACGAAGTTGTCCCTCCTGTAGACTGGTTTAGAGACAACTCTTTCAAATGGCTTGTCACCGAGTTTGCGGATTTCACATTGGCAGAGCCTTCAATGCCATCGGCATGAGGTCTAGGATTTTGTCTAGGGTCATAGTTTGACCTCGGTGCGTCTGGAAGAATCTCATATAACATCCTAGATTAAGCGTATATAAGATCTAACTGTTGGGCTTTGAATATTTCTTCTTCCTCAGATGTAACCTCGGATGTAGCAACATTCTTTGAAATAGGAGGCTGTAAGGACTTAAGGAACCATTCTAATAGGAAATCTAGGGGTATGCAGGTTTTGATCAACCTCTTCCATCTACGTCACTCCTAGATGTGATTTGAGATATGAGTAGCTTTGTCCTGGTGTAAGTTAGACAGAAGTTCTAGGCTAGCATCGTAACAAACCGACAATTGGAAGTGGTTAGGGAATACTAGCACCATCTGAATAAAGGTCCTGTATTCCCCCCTAGGTAGCTCGATATACCATTCGTGACAACCCCTATGAGGGTGCATTGAAATAATCTTAACTGAATGGAATCATTGTTAAGGGAATTCGAAGAGTGCCATAAGTGAAAGGTGGTAATGTGATCACCAGGATCCTCACCATTCTTTCCTTAGAATTTTGGAATATCTTAAGGAAGCTTGGTGGGAACGGGGAGCCATCTAGGATCATGACACACAGGGTCGTTCATCAACTTAGACAAATATGGCAGGTTGAGTGTGGCTAGAAAAGGGAGACGGGGTTGCGGCAGCTGGCCCCAAGCTCCGTAGAAAGATTGTGTTTGGGGAATCGCAACCCATCCAAGGTCCTGGTAAGCACCATGGCCCTGTTCAGGATTGTGAGACCCTCCTCCAAGATGATTCATAAGAGGTTGGTTGGGCACTATTCCAGTAGGAATGTTTTTATGGGGGTTATATAAACTACCCCCAACCGTAGTGGCTGCGGGTTGGGGGTTTTCCAAGGTGTGAAACTGACCTCCTCTGGGTGTGAATACGAAGGATAAAGCTAGATTCGTCATGCCAAATGTGTTGGTCAGAATCAGTACTGAGGAGGTGAGTGTAAAGGAAGGAACTTGAGCAGAAGCTTGTCCGCCAGGTTTGTTACTCCACCCAGAAGTAACAAGATTAGACCCAGGGTTAAAAGAAGGAATGCCTCCCATGGTAAGAGTTGTTTGCGGGATCTGAGAGACACCAAAAGAAAATGGAGTATAAGGAGGAGTTTTTCCCCCAAGTCCAATGCTAGCATTAGGGCCAACAAATGGGATGGAGTTTGAAAACTGCGAAGTAAATTCAGCATACCATAGGAAAAATGACTAGAGGCCATCGGGATGGACTGAACATTATAGCCAAGTGAGTGGCCAAGAGACCCAAATGGATTCATGGCAATAGGTTGAGAATTCACTATAGGATGGGCAACAATGATGATAGGTGCCTCTAGTACTACAACCATTGTGGTTGAAGGAGTCAAAGGGGTGCCATTAACTATAGTAGGTGTGGGAGTCGAAGGTCTCCCAGTATTTTGATGGCTCAATTTAGTACTCATCCTTGTATAATCACAAGTCTGATAAGTGGATTTGTGTGTACCATGTTTAATAACTCTACACCTTTTAGAAGGTAAAGACCCGAAATCTGGTGGTAACTGTAACAAGTGGCGAGACTAGTGGGGAAGTTGTTCCGACTCCACGATGACTTAAGACTCAATATATAGAAAAAAAAATCTAAGGTCAACTAGTAATCAAAGAGTACACCAAAAATAATCAAATGACTAATATGCACACAAACAGGCTAAAGTGGCTAAAAGGGGCCTCCCTCCCTAAAGTAGGTATGCCTCACCCAAGAGGGGCCTAAGACTCCCTGCTAAACATCGGAGGTATCAGAATCAGTTATAAGGGCCCTCATGGGCTTAAAAACTAGTCAGTCAGATCCCCTCAGAGAGGTAATCCTCCATAAAGGTTGTGTGTTTTCCGACCCTTATCTGATCCAAGGTACCTGCAAAATAACCCCTACAAATAACCTATGTGGCACCTAAGTCAAGCAACTAAGCAACCATGGTATAAACGATGCACAAGAAAACAGTCATAAGTCAGGTCCACCGTATGGGCAGGGTAGAAAAGCTCGAAACCTTGAAAGCATCGCCTCTCATGGAGGTAAGGACACTAGCAAGATCCGCATATATGAATATATCCTCAGAAATATATCTGATGCTAAGAAGGTATCAGGGGGATATCCCTTCAATCGACCTCGTGCTTAACTCCTGTGTAAGAGGAGCCTCCTGATATTACTGATTATATAATGGATTTCTCCACTTCCTTAGTCAGACACATATGTTGATTTAATAGCCTTGGAGAAGTTTACTCACAAAATCCTATTCCAAGGCACTAAATCCTAAGCTAGTTTGTGCATCCTAGAAAATAAAATCGTTACTAATCAATTTTAAATTATAGTGTTAATTTTAATGGTCTTTCTTACTCAAAAGGTGTGGTCATGAAACTAGTGATGTTATGACTCAACAAGTAAAGTAAATGAATATGAAAACAATGCAAAGTCCTAACTTCAATTTCCAATGAATGATATGCTTCATAAACATGCAATTTTCAATTCAATTATGCAATTCTAAATAAAAATGTAATCTTTCTTTACATGCACTAAGATAAATGTCAAAGACTCAAGAGATCAAAATGCCAATCAATGTAAAATGGCTAATATTTGTTCTATTTTCAATATAAGAAAAATGAAAATGCAAGGACTGAACAACAACTTGATATAAAGACTCTACTATGTATAGACAGAGACAACTCAAGTAGGATATCAAGGAGAAAAACACCCAGCACAAGGTGCAAGGACATTTAAAATGAAAATATGATGAAAAAGGCACCACCAAAAAATTCAACCAAAGATAGGTTTCTTGTCATTCCACAGACACTTAACAATCACTACACAAACCCAAGAAGACTCGACAATCATCAAAACCTACCCAACAACCACCAAACCCAACAAACAAGCAACAAAGGTTAATGTATGCGACTATTCAAGGGAAAAGTATGTATGTACGTAGCTTGCAGAAGGACAGAATGTGTATGCACACAACTATCAAGCAAAAACTTGCATATATGTGTCAAAACATAGCTAGGCTAAGGAGAAGGCTGAAAGACTCAGACCCAGAGTGAACAGAGGCTGTCAAGCAATCATACGACAAGAAAATCAATATGAATGAGAGAAATATAAGGAGAAAAATACTCCAAACCCCCCAAAAGAAGTTTCGATCCCTAGTATGGTTGCCAATTCTGTTACAAGGAAAATCTCTCTATGGATAGGGGTAAACCACAACAGAAGGAAATGACTGCAGGAATCAACTCTATTCTCAAGTATGCTATATATAAACAAATATGCTAGCAAGACAAGATAAAGGCCTACCTCATCCAGACGTTTGATGAAGTCCATCGTTGAGCACTTGACCCAAAGCAATATAACTGCAACTAGTCCTCAACAACAAAGCAACACAAGCATATGGTGATAATATATGATGTTAGCACATTCTATAGCATAATCCATCAACATTCATAACTATTATTCCCATGGAATAATAATTCAAATATTTGCAAGATATCAATTGGACAAGAAAATAGTATTTCTATTAAGATATAATCAGCAAAAGTGAATAAGTTACAAACTTCCGTGTCGGCATGGTTTGGAACCGAGAAAATGAGTTCCTTCCACTTGGGCCTCCACCACTTCAATCCTCCACCAAAGGCAAGCTCATGTAAGAGAGACAATGAAGTCCTCAATCAGTAAGGGAAGAGCTTGGGGGCTGAACAATGTGTTACGACCTAAAGGACAAAGGGATGCAGGCTCAATGTGAAGTGAATAATTGCCCTAGAGTAACTTTGCTCTCAAAGTTGAATTCTCTCTCCTCTTTTCCATAGCTTGGAATTATCCCTTTTATAGCCTTCAAGTGGAACTAAAGGGCTTAGTTGGAATGCTTCCAGTATATGGAAGGCCAAGGATCATTGATCTCATGACGTGACATGGAAACCCGACACTATTTTTTAATTTTGGGCACATTTCCCAATGTACATGAGTTGTAGTGGTGCAACCTGCATATACACCTGTTGTATAGTAGGCAAGGTGCATATATGTGGAAAAATTGTATTTTTAGCTCTGGGATTTGCAAAAGGGGATTTTAAGTCTGCATAGGGAAACGAAAAAAGGCCTTATGTGCAAGATTGCATGGGGCGAGGCAAATCTTTCTATAACAATGTGGTAGAGCCTTTGAAGTGTTGTATAGAGATCACAACACCTCTTTGAAGTTGGTTGGGTGTAGAGGACCACACAAGATGCCAAGGGTTTGTAGAGAAGCATGGGTTGTTGTAGAGGTTGTGGAACCTCTGTGGGAATCATGGACACCCTACAAATTTGTTGAAAATGTTGCAGACCAATGGATGTAGTGGATCCATGTATGGATGTAGTGAATCCATGTATGGTTCTCCTTGTAATGGTGAATGAAGATCCGAGGGTAAAAAAATCCTTGTAGTTCCTGTGGACCAACTGTGATGCTTATAGTGTATGGCCCGAAAAATGGATTACGATAGTACCAAAAGGAGGTTGGTGATTAATGCAAATGTTTGAACCCACAAAATGCTTCAAACCCTTGTCCCAATGGAGAGCGTACCTTCTCTAATACCACTGATCTCAATCCCAGGGGATAATATCTGGATGGCTTGAATGTCGAGAGAGGAGGATCTTATACATGTCAATCTTGCATGAAAACAAGCATGGACAAAAACATGTAAAAGAAGTACTCAGGAGGTAAGGCTCAAAGAGGAGCCTCACCTCTAAAACTAATTACTAGTAAATCATTCAGAGCTAATTAATCTCACAATGAACAATAGAAAATATGAGAGAAGCCAAAATGAGTAACTTGATCTTATGAGAAGACTGGCTAGGCCTTTATATAACATTACAAAATGGTCCATTGGACAAAGTAAAAAAGAGCTCATTAAATGAGTCTCTATTATTATTATAATAAATCTAACTACCCAACTAACTAAGTAGTGGAAAATAAAACCCGATATAATAATGGAAGGATCTCATTAAACGAGTCTCTATTATTATTATAATAGATCTAACTACCCAGCTAACTAAGTAGTGGAAAATAAAACCCAATACAATAATGGAGAGGTGGGACTCTGTTTGACCCATATGGGCAACCTATTAGCCCAATTAATTAATGAGGAGGTGGGTATCTCCTTGATTCACATGGAAAATCTATTAGCTTGATAGATTTATGAATTTTTCATCTGAATTTAGACCATATACCCCCTAAAATTCTGATCACGACCATACTTATCACTTTCCACACTTTATCCCCTCATATCCTCACATTTTGGGTTTTTCGGGTGTATTGACACAAGAAGGGGTTGTCCCTCACATCATGGGAAGAAGGGGTTGCCTAGAGGCTTGTGGCTAGCAAAAGATAAAATCCTAATTATGAACCTTACAGATGCTCGCCCAAAAAGGTCTTGAGAGCAATGTAAAGCTTCTCCTAAAAATAAAAGACCTACAAAACCAAATTAACAATATATAAATGTCCCCACTTGTTGAGGTGTGTACACTCATGCGGTGTCCCTTTCTTTCCTTGCATATAGCACTCTGTGTACCTCCAGATTCAAATGGACGTGTCGTATTTCCCTCCAAGCTAATTGATTCACCAATAGGGAGTTCCCAAGGTTTTGAAATATTAATTAATTAATGGAAATGAATGGGCTTGGAAAAAGGATGCATTGAAAACGAAGGTGCAACACACCCTCTTCAAAGGCACACATAAGTGAGACACTACAACCCCTTATATGTCATGAACCCCATGCCAAAACGTCTTCCCCTCATCCATAACACATCATACACACGACTTAGAAGGAGGACCCCTCGAGAAACACCCCTAAACTTGAGGGATGATTCACCCAATAGGTCATTTTGTCAACCCTCCCATACTCAAACTTGGTAAATTGCATAGGGTCTTTGAGCATTAGTTTATTTTGATGAGGTGGTTTGGATGTACTTCCTTGAATGGATCTTTTATTCATTTGGCTTACTTATCATGATGCTTTGACTTGAGATCCTTGGAGGGCATATCCATTTGTCTTTGCAGGACCCAACTGGTGGACAGATTTGGAGGATCACGCCTAGCTTGGGCTTCCATGGGGCTTGAATACCACAAGTTTGATGCCAAGGGACCATGTGTCGGATGAATATGAATTGAATTTGGAGGCCTAGAGGACACCTTGGAGGACCTTTCCTAGCCCTCACATGCCAAACAATTTGCTTGGAGAGGCCAAAACGTCACCCTTGAGGAGTTTACATCATCATTGGGGCTAGGGTTTTGGTGGTGAAGTTGTTATCTGTTTACACTTGGCATGAATTGGTGGGAGGGGGCTATATCACATGAGAGGGAGGCTCTATGATCCCCAATGACTTAAAATTTCTTCTCCAATGAATTTCTCTAAGGGTCAAAATGTCACCCTTAGAGAGGTGACATCATCTTAGGGTTTCTATTGTGCACTTTTTAAATTTTAAAGTTTGAATTAAAAATGAATTATTTGTGTAAAGGGGAAAAATAAGCGTTGTTGTCCCCTTATTTTGTGCTTATCCTAACTTATGTGGACAAACAATGTTTAATACTTTTTGTATAAATAGAGATCATTTGAATCTCATTTCATATCATAACTCTCCCATTGTGAGAAGTACTTAGCTGAAATTTTCTCTATACTTGAGCATTTTGGTATCTCTCTCTCCTGCAAATGGATTTTGTTGTTATCTCTTGGTGATAGGATGAAGTGAAGTGATGTGCACCCCTTGAAGGCTTATGTTCTTGCTTTGGATGGTGATTTGTTTGGTGAAACTAGAGTTTGATATCTCTCTTTCTTGGAATTGGTAAGGAAAAATATGCATAAATGTTAGTTATTTATTTCTTATTCTTGGTTGTTTTTGGTTGAAACCCTAGGAGGAGTATGTTGTATCCACCCTCCATTAATCTTCATCTCATTTTTTAATTTTATAAGTTATTCTTGGACAAGGGTTGCTAGGAGGAATATGAGTGTGTATACCCCCCTAGATCTTATTCTAGTTTGATTGGAATACACTAGGAAGTAAGAGGGTTTACACCCCTAGGGATTTTTTCAAATATAACTTGTGATTTAAAGACTCCATTGACCCAATTATAAAGGCACTAATCTGATTTTTGCATTGGATATATAAAATACTTGCCTCGGTAAATGTGAAAAATCATTATTTTGAGATTGTCTAATTTGGAATCAATTCTATGATTTATATGCTTGGTTGAGCTACTAGGGCGTCTCAATTTTCTAAGTATTTATTAATGTTGTTATAAAATTTCATCTACAGCCATTAGGGTCATATAAACCTTAATACATTTTCATTAATAACTCTCTACTCAACCGTTGAAAGTTGTTAAAATTTTTCCACATTAATCTACTAAGGCTAATGCACTTTTTGGGTGGATTGTTGGCAAGTTTTGACGGTTGATTTATCTGTTGCAATAAATTATTTGTTACATCCATAAGGCTGATAATTACTTCTGCAGAACGTTTTTGCAACAACCTTACATTGTTGCTAAAGTTTTATGCTATCTTCTTGAGCTAAACTAGTCAATTTGCTAGCTTGTCTCTTGTACTTTTCACTAAGCTTTGAGCAAATTTATTTTCCAGCTATCATTATCATTTTGTTGTCAATATACATCATTATTTACTGTTGCAATTAGGGAAAGAAAGATTAACTTTCTTTTACACCTAACATTATACGCATATACTTGGATTGTTCTTGTGTCTCAGGAAGGTACATCACTCTTTACAAGTATTCTTACCTCTCAGAAACCTTTGGATACCACCAAGACCCTTTCTCAATCCTTTTCGTGCTTATTATCTTGAACTATAGGGGCTACACTTCCATCATTCCACTTTTCTTCTCAGTTCCCCCTAGGGTCACCCAGAATTCCCTCGTTGAGGTGATTCTTTCATCTCTAAAGTGATGGGAATACCTGCCTAAGGTGACAGTGGGTAGGTGTTCCCTTAGTTCTTGCCATTTGGTGGTCAGGTCGGGATTTTCCCAACCTAAAACTTGTGCGATAAAAATTTTTCATCGTTGTTGGGGAGGATTTTGAATCCTCTTCCAAGCCCTAATGACACTTTGGAAAGCTATCCCAAAGCCTTTCCCTATTTTTCTTGGCGACTCCACCTAAGGGAAGTTCCCTGTCCCATTTTTCTTTGATTAAATTTTTAGGTTCATCGGGCGATTCCACCTTCCAAGAATCCACATTTCCCATTTTCCCCTTTCATCCTTTGATGAGCCTTGTTCTTGTCTGGTGACTCCAATGAGGTACTACCCTAAGTAAGGGAACCATGGCCTCATGTGACTTACCATGGGAATTCCATAAGGTGTACCCTTCCATTAATGTTCAGAATATCCCTAGATATCCAAATCATTTCCCTACAGAGTGGAGGGCAAGTTTCCCTAAATTCAATGGAGATCAAGATCTAGGAGTCACCCATGTTTTCAATTATATGGAGTATGCTTCAAGCCTAAATGTGCTATATGAGGATGTGCTGATGAAAATTTTTGTATCTTCACCATAATCAAGTCAAAGGAATTGGATTGCACACTCATATAATCCAAAGAGCATCCCATATTCTACCAAGCTCATTGAAGAATTTATCAAGCATTATCGGCTAGCTACCCATAATTTGTGAGATACTTTCCAAGAGCTCAAACATGCTCTTTGCAAAGAAGGTTTTCTGGTGGATGATGAGACAATAGAAGAATAAATTCTTGAATAATTATCAAGAATATCTTGATGAAGTTTATCATGTTGTAGATCCAAACGAGGCATTTGATGAAGATGAAGTGCTTATATATTCCCTTCCACTTGATGTAGACATCCATGCCTCTTCTTCTCTTGCACATAAATAAGAGAACATGATGAGTTATAGTACTTTTAAAAACTTTGATGATGCTTTGTTCCATGACTATGGAAATGAAGAAAACTGCCAAAAGGATCTCAATGATGTTTCTCTTGTAGAAGGACTGAATGAGACATTGTTGTCTAATTTCCCTTTTGAAGAAAATAAAGTTCTCGAGTCTTATGAAGAAGTAATTAGCTACTATGATGCAAATGAATTCATGGAACAACCCTCAGGTATAGTTGACAATCACATTGATGATTTCATACAAGTTGGGAGACGTAGATGGGATATGGGTTGCTTCATTACTGATAGAGATCCCATTTATGACATCGAAGCTAGCCCTAAGGTAAAATGGTTTGAGTTGTCATCAGAAGACTGGTCTCCATGCGTATATGATTCATATATTTGGAATCTTTATTATGATATGATTACAGATTTGTTCTGTCCATTCGAGGATGACCCGACGCAACATTTTCAGGATGATTTTCAGCCATCCCTTGAGAGTTATGATGTAGGCCCTTTTGGGGATGAGGACTTGTTCTATGAGGATTTTTAACCACCTTGATCCTCAATTTCATATGAACACTAGGACATGGCCATCCCAGAGAAATCAAAGGTTCACTCTACAAAGAGAAAGTATTTTCATATTGGGGATTTCTATAAGGATTCACAGACGAAGATGGCACATTTTTCTTTCTCTAGACCTGAGCATGTCCCTTACCTCATTCCTTCTTCTCATGGAAATCATGAGATCTTCTTGGGATATCTCATATCTTCTTGGTATTTAGGAAATCGTGATCATATTAATGGAGATGAAGATGAGCCATTGTCTACATATGGTAAACCTCTACAGAGATGGATTGATCAGGCTTGTGGTTACACTTTCACGCATCATGTTCAGGATGATGATTTCACTTTCCAATGGGACTTCCTCCTTCCCACCCATCTCTCTTCATTTCATTTCATGATTGATTATATATCTATTTATGCTCATGATAATTAGGTTCTTGAATTATATTTGTTGTTTTACATAATTAAGCACATGGGGAGATACTTAGATGAGATGATCGACTGGTTGTACTGGTTGTATGACTTCACCTGAAGTCGCCTATTACCTGATCTTCAGGTCCCCAAGGCCCCAAGTAAGTAGGTAGGTTGTCTTTCTTTCCTTGCATTTTCATCTTGATTTCGCATGTTAGTTTATATGCATTTCATATTTCATTTTTCTCTAGTTGCATATTGATTTCATGCTTAGTTTGGAATTTTTTGAAAAAATGCTAATTTTTTTTTTCTAGATTAGTTTCATTTTTGGCTTTGATATATATGGACGAAGGGTGATAGAACCACCCTAGATTTTACAATGTTTTGCTTCAGTGTAGGGACAAGTCTACCGGGAGATACTGTGGTTCTCATGCACTCTATGGAGAGCACATATCCCCAAGTAGGAGCCAGATGTTATCCCCATTTTGTGGGATAACTAAGGAGATGTTGTCTCGAGGTCCTCAGGTCGCAGACATGGAGTACTGAGAGACAACTTGACCAACAGTGTCCACTTGCACAAATGGATACCCACTTCACCACCATAACTCCAAGTTGATCATGACAGTGTCCACCACATCATCTGGCCACCAGAAGAAATTGGGTCTTGCTCCATGAGGTAAAATTCAGTTATTATGGTGAGTGTCATTTCAATATATGAGGCATTTGAGTTTATTACATCTATTACTTCTTTTGATTATGTGACATTTGCTTGGACATTATGTTATTTTCCCTATTTTACCTTGGTGGTTGATATTGCCACCTAGTAAGTGGGTCACCATTAGGGCTAGGTATGCTACTGGTAGGTAATTTTGATGATTCATCATGTTATTCTCTACCATACTTTCCACTTTTCACACATCATCCCCTCATATCCTCACCTTTTGGGGTTTTCAATTGTTCTGACCCAAGAAGGGGTTGTCCCTCACTTCATGGGAAGAAGGGGCTAAATACCCAGAGGCTTTTGGCCAACAAAAGATAAAATCCTAATTATGAACCTTCCATATTCTCTCCCAAAGAGGTCTTGAGAGTAATGAAAATATTCTCCTAAAAATCAAAGACTGGCAAAAAAAATTTAACATTATATAAATGTTCCCACTTATTGAGTTGTGTAAACTCATGTGATGTTCCTTTATTTACTTGCATATGGAACTTAGTGTACCTCTAGCTTCAAGTGGCCTTGTTGTACTGCCCCCCAAACTAATCGATTCACCAATAGGGATTACCCAAGGTTTTGGACTATTAATTAATTAATGGCAATGAATGGGCTTTGAAAAAGGATGCATTGAAAACGAAGGTGCATCACACCCTCTACAAAGACACCCATAAGTGAGACACTACAATCCCTTATATGTCATGAAACCCATTCCCAAAATTCTTCCCCTCATCCATAACACATCATCCAAATTACTTAGAAGGAGGTCTCGTCAGGAAACACCCCTAAATTTGAGGGACGATTCACCCAATAGGTCGTTTTGTCAACCCTCCCATACTCAAACTTGGTAAATTGCATAGGGTATTTGAGAATTAGTTTATTTTGATGAGGTGGTTTGGATGTACTTGCTTGAATGACTCTTTTATTGATTTGAATCATTCATCATGATGCTTTGACTTGAGATCCTTGGAGGGCATATTCATTTGTCTTTTTAGGACCCATATGGTGGATTGATTTGGAGGAACAATCCTAGCTTGGGATTCCATGGGGCTTGAAGCCCACGGGTTGAACTCCAAGGGCCCACATTTTGGATGAAGATTAATTTCCTTTGGAGATCTATAGGAAACCTTGGTGGACCTTTCCTATCCCTTACATGCCAAAGGATTTTCTTGGAGAGGCCAAAACGTCACCCTTTAGGAGTTGACGTCATTATTGGGGCTATGGTTTTGGTGGTGAAGTTGCTATTTGTTGACACTTAGCATGAATTGGTGGAAGGAAAATATAGAAAATGAGAGGGAATCTCTTTGAGCCCAAATGAATTCAACTTTCCTCTCCAACAACTTGCTCTAAGGGTCAAAATGTCACCCTTAGAGGGGCGACATCATCTTAGGGTTTCAATTGTGCACTTTTTAAATTTTAAAGTTTGAATTAAAAATGAATTATTTGTGTAAAGGGGAAAAATAAGGGTTGTTGCCCATTATTTTGTGTTTACCCTAACTTATGTGGGAAAACAATGTTTAATACATTTTGTATAAATAGAGATCATTTGAATCTCATTTCATATCATAACTCTCCCATTGTGAGAAGTACTTGGCTAAAATATTCGCTATACTTGAGCATTTTGGTATCTTTGTTTCTTGCAAATGGATTTTGGTGTTATGTCTTGGTGATTGGTTGCAGTGAAGTGATTTTCACCCCTTGAAGGCTTATGTTCTTTCTTTGGATGGTGATTTTCTTGGTGAAACTAGGGTTTGATATCGCTCTTTCTTGGAATTGGTAAGGAAAAATTTGCATTTGTTAGTTATTTCTTGATTATTCTTGGTTGTTGTTGGCTGAAAACCTAGGAAGAGTATGTTGTATACACCCTCCATTAACCTTCATCTCATTTTTTTAAGTTTATAAGTTATTCTTGGACAAGGGTTGCTAGGAGGAATACGAGTGTGTATACCCCCCTATATTTTACCCTAGTTTGATTGACATGCCCTAGGAAGTAAGATGCTTTACACCCATAGGGATTTTTTCAAATATAACTTGTGCTTTAAAGACTCCATTAACCCAATTATAAAGGCACTAATATGATTTTTGCATTGGATATATAAAATACTTGCATCGGTAAACGCCAAAAATCATTCTTTTGAGATTGTCTAATTTGGAATCAATTCTATGCTTATACGTTTGGTTGAGCCACTAAGGAATCTCAATTTGATAGGTATTTCTTGATTCTATTACAAAATATCATCTACAACCATTAGGGATGCAGAAACCCTAATACCTTTTCATTAATAACTCACTAGTCAATCGTTGAAAGTTGTTAAAAGTTTTCCACATTAATCTACTAAGGCTCACACACTTTTTCGGTGGATTGTTGGAACGTTTTGATGGCTGATTTCTCTGTTGTAATAACTTGTTTGATACAGGCATAAGGCTGATAATTACTTCTGCAAAACGTTTTTACAACATCCTTACATTGTTGCTAAAGTTTTATGCTATCTTCCTGAGCTAAACTAGTCAATTTGCTAGCTTGTCTCTTGTACTTTTCACTAATATTTGAGCAACTTTATTTTGTAGCTGTCATTATCATTTTTTTGTTGAAATGCATTATTGTTTACTACTGCAATTAGGGACAAAAAGATTAACTTGCTTGTCCACCTAACATTATACTCATATACTTGGCTTGTTCTTGTGTCTCGAGCAGGTACATCACTCTTTACAAGTATTATTACCTCTCGGAAACCTTTGGCTACCACCAAGACTCTTTCTCAAGAATTTACATGCTTAGTATCTTGACCTATAGGAGATACACTTCCATAATTCCACTTTTTGTCTCATTTCCCCCTTGTTAGGATATTTAGACACTTAGGAGCTAGTTAAGATATACTTGGTCTGATGTGTCGTTAGGTAAAAGTGTGTTTCATAGTGTATTTATTTATTATGCATTAGTATGCATTTGTAGTTAGGAAATATGAAGGTCACAATATATTCCCTATATAGAGTGATCTGACGATTCATATTCTTCTTGATCTTAACGACTACATTGATATGTGGTTTAACACCTGATTGGTCCATGATATCTATTTAAAGAGCATGGAGGGTCATTTGTCGATGATCGATTGTGAGAAACTCTCTTGTAAAATCTCTCTGTAGTCTTTTTCTTTTGCATTAATAAACTGCTCCAAGTGGCCACATTGGTTGGGGCCGTGGATGTTTCCCCGTAGGGGTTTTACCACATCAAAACATCGGTGTGTTGATATTTGATCTGGTTGTGTTCTCCCTCTGTTGGAATACATGTGTTTCTGAACATGGTATCAGAGCCCATTTGAAGACCTGCTCTCGTTGTAGATCAAGATCGTGAAGTTGAGTTGTCTCATATCTATTTTCTACCATTTTCATACATTTCTAGCCTAAGAGGATTGTTCCATTGCATATGGAGTGCTCTTTTTAGTTAGGAATGCTTTTCGTTTCACTCAAAAAGGTTTCTGTTTGTCTAAGATACGACCATTTCAGTCAAATCTGAAGGTATAAAGTCTGAATACGCTCTTTTAAAATTTTTGCAGAGTATTATTTCGGTTTTAGTTCAGTTTTATATTGTTTGATTTTGGGTTTCTACTCTTTTATATCTACGTATTCTCTTTGTCCCATGCCCTGTGTGATCTCGACAAATTAGAAACAGATAGGAAAAGGTGCATTTTTCGGGTAAGCTAACTGAGATCTAACCCTTGTCCTCAAGAAGCGAATATTTTTTCTTCTGTGAAAAGAGTTTTTTAAGAGCACACTCTCCAAGGCCGTCTTCGACAAAAACACCCTCAATCCTCCTTGTAAACAATACAATATGTTTTGCTAGCTCACTTGATTAAAAGTTGTCTTATTAAATAAGAGGTCTTGAGTTCAAGTCCTTTATTTTTTATTTTTTTTGAAAAGATTCATGCATCCATTGTAAAGTGTATTTCACTTCAAGTATAAAAGTGAATCGCTATAAGTAGCTATAATATTTTGTTTTAAAGTTATTTATTTTGTATGCAACTTTCTTTTATAAAGTAACTTCATTGTAAAAGTGATCCCTGCTTCTTTTTATAAAAGTGGGTCACTTCATAAAGCAACTTATTTGTAAAAGTGAGTTTATTTGGAGGGATATCACCACGTGGACCAACTTCTACTTGTCATGTGGCTCTTTGGTTACCGTTTATGCTTTTGTTTTTAAAATGGCATAACTTTGACATCTGAAGTCCGCTTTCAATGTTATTTTTTTTTTAAAACTGCTTAATTTTTTGAGATATTTCTATCCAGATCACCAGTTTCAATCTTTAAATCCATATTATCTACACATTTAATAGGGCTTCTTCCAATGATCTTTTTTCTTACCAGCACCAACTACTTCCAATGGAAATCATATATGGAGGATTTATTAAGAAGTAAAGGCTTGTACCGGATTACCTTGGGAAAGGAAAAAGAACCCATTGATGATGAAAATAAAGTCAAATGGGCTAATAGGAATGACGAAGCAAGTGGATTGATCAGAATTTTCATATTTACTGATTTAAGGTTCCATATTCAAGAAATTGATGACCCCGATGAAGCTTGGGAAAAACTTGAATTTGTGTTTGGTAAACACAATATTATTCGAGCACATCAATTAGAAAATCAGATATTGACTTTAAGTCCAAATGATTTTTCTTGCATTGAATACTATCTATCTAAGTTTAAAACACTCAAAATTTTATGTAAAGAATGTGAGATAAAGATGGAGGAATTGTATTGCATATATATTATTCTTTCTAAGCTAGGTAGTGCATATTATGTGTTTGTATCTACCTTTTATGCCATGAGAGAGGCTTTAGAGAAATCTTATCAAAAACCCACTCATGAGTCCTTTTGTGATGTTTTGATTAGAGAGAAAGATAAGCTTGTACAACTTGGAGTGATCAACACTATAGGCACCTCCAACAAAGCTTTAGTCGCCCAATAGAAAGATAAACCAAAGAATCCCAAGAAGAAACATCCTCGCCACAACAAGAATCAAAACAAGGGTCTCAAACCCACTCAGACAACTTCAACTCCTAATGGTGACAAAGGAGAAAAATCTAAAAATAAGAAGACTGACAGACATTGCAACTTTTGTGGGAAAGATGGTCATGATGAGTCCAAATGTTTCAAGAAGATGAAAACTTTAGAAGCAGTGATGAAGAAGCACAACATCAATATTGGTTCTACTTCTTCTTCTTCTTCTTCTCATGGACATGCAATTTTTGCTTCTGGTTTCTCCTTTGGTGCAACTTCTACTTATTCTTCTGATGAGTGGCTTATTGACTCTAGAGCATCTTATCATATGGCTAAGGAGAAAGCCATATTTTCCACTCTAAATGAATGTAACACCAAGAAAATATTTGTTGGTGATGATAGATCTCTTAGTGTTGTAGGATCTGGAATAGCTCAGGTAGATAATGGTCATTTCAATGATGTATTATGTGTTCCAAGTCTTTCTTGTAACCTTCTATCAATACATCAAATCACTCATTAAGGTGAAGGTAAAACCGTAGATTTTTCACCTCACCAAGTTGTAATCAAGGATCTCAAATATCCTCAACATGTTCTTGCAACTGAAATTGTTGATGATAATAACAAGTTGTACAAGTTTGAAAACTTTGGGTCATCCTATTTTCCATCATTTTTTGTTGCTCATAGTGATAACTTGTGCAAACTTCAGCATGAGAAGTTTGGTCATCTAAACTATCGCTCATTGTAGCAACTATGTAATCAATAGATGGTGACTAGTCTTCCTCTTGTTTCATGCAGAGATGGTGTTTGTGTCAGTTGTTTTCTCAGTAAACATCATCAGGGCAGTTTTGAAAAACATTCCTCTTGGCATGCCTCAGGCCCTTTGCGGCTTGTTCATAGTGACTTGTTGTTAGAAAAACAGGACCGCGGAGCAATAAAATAAAACAAATGCAGAAACAAAACACAGAAGACACACAATACAAGAGAGACACAGATTTACGTGGTTCACCCAGTGTGGGCTACGTCCACCAGAGAAATTGCCAGGTCCTTCCTTTATTATTATCCAACAAATGAAGGGATACAACCTACAACAAAACCCATTGTAACTTCCTCTTCTTTCTCTCACAGTCTCCTCTCTCATAATACAATATTCACCATCAACCATAGCCGCGATACATTTCCTTCATAAAAGAGGGTTTCTTTTAGGGAAAAAAACCCTAACATAATCTCTACCATTAGATCTGCAACCTTATAATGAACGGTCCAGATTTACAATGAAATTACAATATACTTTTACAAGGCAATTTTTTCTTTGGGGGCTTCGCCCTCGAACCCCCGCTGGGGGCCCGCTTGCCCCCAGACCCCCTAGCTGGGGGGATAGCCCCCCTGGACCCCG
>ML777164.1:823738-835903 GCA_009831015.1 Picea engelmannii
CATTTTAATTATAATAGAATATTTTCATTTTCTTGCTTCACTTCCATAGAATAAAGTCTAGCAACAACTCCACTACAACTCTTTTTTAGGATCTTTTCCATTTCATGTGAAATTATCATCTGAGAGGGTGGAGATTTTAACCCATTTAATTCATATTCAATTCCCTTTACTTTGAGTCTCATAAATAAATCATTATAGTTTGAAGAAATTGTACCCAAAATTCTCGACCATTGAATCCCTAGAACCACATCTACTCCTCCCATAGGTATGGCATACATGGGGCTTGATAAATTGTACTCTCCCATACTAAGATTAATGTTATGTCATTTTACCTCACAATCAATGCTTCCCTCGTTAGTAAACAATACTTGAAATTTTTCCACTAGGTACACAAATCAAGTGAGATGCTTTGCTAATATTTTATCAATGAGGTTATGGGTAGTACCTGAATCAACAAGTACTATGAATTTTTACTTCTTGTTGTATCCTATGATCTTGAGGGTTTGAGGAACTGATACCTTGTCAATGCATGAACTGATATTTCATACTTGGTATCTTGATCTATGCTATGCTAAAATTTCACATCCTTTTCCTACTCTTTCGAGTTCATAAATTCTTCCTCACTCATTGTGGGGTGCCTCTATTTCTTCCTCATAATTATTTTCCAATGTGAACAATTGTGTTTCTTAACATTATGCACCTTCAACCATCTACTATTACAACCAAAACATAGACCTTTTGCTCGTATTTCATCCATTTCCTTCTATGATAATCAGATAGATTGAGGAGTGGTTACCTGTTGACCAAGGGTGCCTTTGTTGCCATCAATGCCAAAGGGGGAGATTGTTGGCATGTTTTACAGGCAACGTATTCTTGTCATTGATGGAAAGTACAACAACGATGATGGCTTAAGTACAGGAAGAATGTGTCAGGCAGGCACCAGAAGTATTTTGGGAAGACGCAACAGAGCAAGCTCAATAAGATCAGAAGAGATAGTGCAGAGGTGCTTGGCAATTAATGGAAAAGATCAAGAACAGTAGTGCAACGATGATCGCATGGCAAGATTAGAATTGTAAACTCCAGGAGTCAAGGAAGCAACTCATGGCAGAAAATCGCGAAATGTGAAACCACGACTTAATCTCCATTTTGGATTTTCGGATACCAGGAGTTGGAGGTGTCAAGGACACTCACAACAAGAATGATGAAATCGCAAAATGCGAAAGATCGGAGCATGTAAAAGACTCTATTTCAGAGTTTCACAGACTGGGAAATCAAAGATCAAAGGAATTTTAACCTTTGAAGTAGCGAACCCCGAAATCCCGAAACAAACACATCAGCAAACCACGTCAGCTAAGGACACGTGGTACAATCAGGCAATGACAAGTGTCAAGTTGATTCAACATTTTAGGCACATGTAAGTCACGAATCAAAGTGACATGTCGCAGCTATTTGGCACGTGTCAATCCACGTGTGACGTCAGTAGGTTTACGTCACATCAAAACTTTCTATTTCGGGGTTTTACATAGCAAGCAGAAACTCCACCATCACGAAGTCTCTAACTCTGAAATGTTGAAAGGGACTATTGTGAGTCTCGAAAACCCGAAAGGTAAAACTCCGAAATCCCGTCAACCGTCCATCTTAGTGGATTATGTGAACCATCCGATCACTTCGGAGATTTTGTGATCATGAATTTTATAATGTTGGAGTCACGATGACTCGAAGGGAAAAACGCCAAAATCCCGTCAGTCGTTCGATTAAGAAAAGAAGGGATCAGATTATGAAGTTTTGTGGACCATTGACCTGGCTCCATTTCGAGGATTGCGACTTGGAGTGTCGAGACACTTCTTCACAGGAATGTCGAAATGCCGAAATGTCGAAATGTGAAAAACACCTTTTGGTGTAGGCTGTGGTCACCGTCAGTGGTCATGTGAGAGGGAGGAGCTAGCACCAAGCTAAGCTCCTTTTCGGCAATCATAACATGAAGAGTCAAGACTCTTCACCACAGGAATGCTGAAATACTGAAATGCCAAAATGCGAAATGGCGAAATCAACGCGAGACCCTGTGCTTGTAATCCAACAGTGTTGGATACTTGGAAATCTAATCGAAGGGCTACTGTTGCTCTTCATGATTAATTGTTCAGTTACGATTCGGTTAGCAGAACCGAATCATGGTTCTTGGATGGTTGGCATTTTAGTTGTTGAAGCGTTGTTCTAGGGATTTTAGGGGTAACTGAAGGGGTTGTAGTGTATAAAAGAAACATGCAGTGACTGTGTGTTGTTGGCTGTTCTGAATGAACAATGAGTTGAATTGTAAGAAAGGGAAAATTACAGTATTCGCAGTTTGAGACCAACAATATGCGTAGTGTGAGATAAAACTCACAGATGAGTAACAGATGAGGAATAAACAGAAGCGAGATGCAGTTTTCTTTTTGAGGCTTGAGCGAGCGAAGCAGAGCAAAAGTGGAGTGGCAGTGAACAACCCGATGAGCAGAACCGTGGCACGGTGAAGAGCATGCAGAGGCACTGTGCATGGAGGACGAAGAAGGTGCACAGATAGTATAAATACACAGAACAGAGAAGAGATGGAAGCAGTTGTAGAGAGGAATTACACACAGGGAAATAACATGCTGTGGGCAGGAGCTGAAATACATAGAAGAGGCATAATTCATAGAATCAAAATAAGACATAGAGCATAAAGCGCAGCAGAAGAAAAGAACAACGATGCATAGCTGAGACAATAAAAGAAGGATGAGGTGCAATTGTAGAGAAAAGAAGAAGATCAAAAAGTGCAAGAAGATGCAGACAAAGAGACACTGATACAGGAGAGCAGAGCAGCATAGCAAAAGAGTAATAAGATTGATAAGCCAATGACAACTATTGAATCACTGTAATAAGTTTCAGTAGAAAATATTTATATTTCAGGGTGGTCGGGAGGTGCTAGGAAGGACTATTTTCCTCAGAGGTTCAAGTGGGTGCTTGAACACAGGGAGTTGTAGCTTCCATCTAGTTGCAGCGAGAGAAACCAAGGTGGCAAGGTGGTGCAAGGGAGAATTGTTGTTCTCTGTTATATAGGTTTGTTCCTGTGTGACTGGAAGTTGGTGCTTCCATCCAGTTGGTGCTGGAACACTTAGGGAGTTGGTGCTTCCTTCTAGTGGGTGCTAGAGAAACCAAGGAGTTGGTGCTTCCTTCTAGTGGGTTCTAGAGAAACTAGGGAGTTGGTGCTTCCTTCTAGTAGGTGCTAGAGAAAACAGAGATTTGGTGCTCTCAGCAAGTTGCAGCTTGCAAAACAGAGGTTGTAGCCTCACAATGAGTTGGAGCTCATAAGTATGATAATGTACAGAATGTAAAGATTACTTATCATACCAATAAGAAGAGGTTTTTGCCCTTTATGGGTTTCCTCAGGAAATATCTATCTCTGCATATTTCATATATGTGACTGATGTCGTATGTTCTATTGCTTATCTCCCTGCATTATTGTGATTGTCATTGAGTGCTCTGTAAAGAGTTTAAAATAAGCATAATTGTTTAAGCATGGTAACAACTTATTCACCCCCCCTCTTAGTTGTCCAACAACTTTGGTCACCTTGAGATCCAGGCGACGGATTTTGTTGGGCCCGTAATATGATCAATTTAACAATGGTAGTTGGATCCTTTTTGGTCGAATATGTATATGTGTTTCCTGTGTTGAAGAGTTTTGAAGAGCTTTTTATGTCAAATCGCTATGATTCATACCAGGTATGCATAACTCGTGTTTTATGATGATTTTGAGTATGATTTAGTATGTTTTTATGACTCCAGGGAACTAATTCGCATTTTGTGTGTCACAGGGAAAAATGACAGCTCTTTTCTACATCCAGCACTCTGTCCGATACTCCATCCAACACTCAGTCTATTACCCCATCCGGCACTCTGTCCTGCACAAAAACCATGGGCGATTTGGCGGTTATGGTATTGGCATCTAGCGATGGGAGAATCAAAGACATGGGTTTTGCTTGTGCTCGTGGCCTCCAACTACTGAGCTTCTGAAAACTCGAGTTGGGTTGTTAAACTGGGCAATTATTGGCTTGCCCTATTTCTAGAAGCCACTGACAGTTAGAGCAAATCAAATGCAATTTGTTGTTTTTAGAGAGGGTCGACCCTTCCAGTGGTTGACCTCTTAGTCTGTAAACTTATAAATACCACCTCGGTGGTCAGACAATTGTTAAGTAGGCTGTTAGAGAGAAAATAGATAGTTCAACCTTGTTTTGTTATTTTTCACATACATTTTTCTAAACACTGTGTAAAGACTGTGTTTTGGATTTTAATGTTGAATTCGTGTTATTAAGCTCGTGGTTTGCCTTTGAAGAGTAGCCACGAATTGATGGGGGGGTCACCAACAGTTTGGGTGAATATCTAGTTAGTATGCTTGTGGATTTGGATAATGTAATTGTCATTTTGTCAATTTCCTGTACATGAGTTTTATTATGCTTATTTATTGTATCAATTGTTGTTTATAATTTAATTAGTTTAGTTTAGTTTTGCAAGTTACTATGGAGGCTCTTGTTAATATGCAATGATTTGTTAGTTGATAGGAAATAAGCTTGCAAGCTTAGACACTAACCCTGTGTATAAGTAGATGATAATCAAGTTTTCTTTATGTTGAAATAGATGATAAAAACAGAGTTGAGAACAGAGTTTTTAATTTATGATTTCTTTGACAGGGCTTCAGTGGATGGATAGTATTAGTCTTTAGTTTTTAATTCTAGTTTGTCTATCTAGTTGTTATTTAGCTTTGCTTCTTTAATTTGTCATTTAGTTGCTCATTTTCTTTCTTGTCATACGCTGAAATAGTATTTAATTTCTATTTTATGAGTATTTCCTCTTTTTGCAATTTGAATTATTAAAATAGAATTAGTTTAGTTTATTGTATGCAATTTCCTTTGCTAGACTTAGGTTGCAATTTTAATTCATAGTTGATTAGTGATTTTAGTTTCCAGTTATGAATCTAAGTAGTATGAATTTTCTTAACTAGTATAGAATGCAATTGAATTTACTAGAATAGTGTCTTTATATTGTTGATGATTAATACATGATGAATAATCACATGGATATGGAGGATAGTTGATGTTGTTTCTATAATGGCTAAGTTCTCACTGGATTGCCTAATTCACACCTCTCACTTTGCTATCGAAGTCAATATCGAGTTTATCCCTCTTGAATTATCGTTAATTGTTAAATGCTATCGTGATATTAAAAGACACCGGAGACATTTACATACCCATCAACATTATATTTGAGTTTCCTTGCTTTCATAGATTAGAGGATAGTTTCCTTGCTTTTAGATTAGATATTCTTCTTTCTTTAGTAGATTGAGAAATAGTTTTCTTATCATAGATTAAAGAATAGTTGTTAATTACTTTCATTGTCATAATGCTTTTCAAGTTCATAGATTAAGATTTCCTTTGGTAAATTAATTTAAGAATAGAGTTCACTTGTCTTCTTAGCCTGATTAGTTGTTTATTGAATAATCTTGATTAGTTTACTTGTTGTAGGAGTTATCATAGGTTAGTTAGTTGCTTACTTGTCTATTTATTTGCTTTCATAGGATAGTTGCTTATTGAATTTGAGTAGGTTAGTTAAAGTAGTTTGTTGCAGTTATTTCTTATTAGGTAGATAGTTTGCTTTTGCTTATTGTCATGCTTCAGTTAGTTTTTTTTAAGTAGGGTTTTCCATTGCTTTCTTAGGACTATCCATCGATCCTTTGTTCAAAGGTTACTTAGGGTACATAGTTTCAGTTTCTTAGTAGGGTTTGATTCTTAATAGTCTTTGCTTGAATAGATTATCCCTTAGATAGCCCTTTCCCTAGTTAGACTATACTACCTCTAGCCTTTCTTCCCTGGCATATATATTGCTACAAATCTAAGTTTACTTACCTCGGGTTGACAATTTAATTGAGGGTTTTTAGTGCATATATAACACCCATCATTTTTGGCGTCGTTGTCGGGGAGTTGTTTCAAGGTAGGAAATAGTTAGATCATTTCTAGACCTTAGCATTAGATTGGTGGCGGGAGAACTTTAAGACAAGAGGTAAGAACCTGGGCATCTGCTATTGCAGGCTCCCCCAAACCCAATGGTAGTTTTTCTTTTTTTTTTTATTTAATTTCATGAATAGACCTAGAGACCCAAAAGGAAGATACATTAAATCTAAATCAGATCTTTCAAACAAGGTTCCTTCCGACCTTTTTGGGGGAAGGAATGTTCCACTCATAAATTCTGCAGACCAATACCGAAAAACAGGAGCTAGATCCACCCAAAGAGATAAAGTAGTCTCTGAAGAGACTAAGACAGGGAGCACTATAGAACATAAAATTGAAACATTCAGTAATAGTGGAACAAGAGGCAAGACCACTCGAGTCTTCTACAGAACCAAACAATACAGCCTTTTCTTTTACACCACCATCAGGAGATCCTAACTTTGAAGACATCATAGACCCTGAACAGGTGAATATTTTGTTTGGTATTTCAGCCAACATAATTGTCTCTCAAGTTGACACAGAAAATTTGGCACCAATAATCTCAACTGGCTCGAGTAGAGTCCCAGACACCCAAACAATAGCAAGACCTTCCCATCAGAGGGATACCTTGTTCTCTTCAAGAATAAAACCATTTAAGTAATCTCTTTTTTGGAACCAAACTAGCATGGATGATCAAGGGGATCACAACAATGTAAGACACGGGGAGGAAGAAGAAGATGGAAACCAAACTGAAACTACCTTTGGGTTTCCAATTTTGGACACCACCCTGAATGTCAATATGAAAAATATTCCTCTCTTAGCACTGCCCATATTTTATAGTAAAAGCAGTGAAGATCCAGACACCTTTCTATTTGAATTCGACAGCTTGTGTAGGAGATACAACTACGTACAAGATGCCTAGAAACTAAAACTCTTTCCTGCCACCCTCAAGGACTCTGCACTAAGATGGTTCATGGGGTTGGGAGAATCCAGTATTAGGTCTTGGGAAGCCGTGAAAGATATATTTCTTAAGAAGTACCAAGACTACTGCAAGACCAAAGAATCTCGTAACGATATTTTCAAAGTCCAACAATTAGAAGATGAGAATCTTGAGGACTATATGGAACGGTTTGCATACATCTCCCAAAAGTCAAAATACCATGACCTCCCAGAGGATGCAGTTAGGGCTCTTTTCCTTGAGTCAATTTCAGAAGAATACCTAGAGATGCTTAACCTGATGGCATCAGGTGACATCTCCCATAAACCATTTTCCGAAATATGTGAAATGTGTAAGAATTACTCAACGAGTAGAGCTAAAACAAGAAAGAATGTTTGGGATGCTTATAATAGAAACTTAAAACCAGTTAGTTCAGGTGGTATATGTTAGAGCTCTATAAATTCCCAGAGGTTGTTAGTAAAGAAGAAATCTACGAGAGGTAACTTTATCCAACCACTTCGAAACTGGAATCTAGCCCTACCAGTTTCAGAGAGGGATCTCTCTGTATGATTTAGCTATGTTTTAACTTTAAGATATTAGGCTAGTTATATAAAATAAATAAGATTGGAAGGGTTTGTTGTTTTCGTTAAGTTGGCTGAAATTGGCTTTACGCATCCATTGGGCTATGGGGTCTACATTATGAAAATAGAAATCTAAACCAGAAACAAAGGATTCTTTTCATAAGGCAAGATCATGCATTCGTTGGATTCTTTAGTAATAAAGTGATGAAAACAAGAAAAGATGAGAATATCAATTAAAGTAAAGAAGCATTTAAGAATTTCTTCACTGTAATATCAGAAGATGAACATTAAAATATTTCAAAGTCTGGAATAGGGTATACAAAAATAAATCCTGCAACATGCGTTACTTTTAAAGATTAGATTAGAAAACAATATGACAACTGAGCAAGAAGAACATTCAACATAGAAAAGAAAACATCACCAATGAATAACATTCGAGAATCCTGTGAAAAATGTCTCTTTGTATTACTGAAAGATCCCTTGATAAAAATGACAGTCTTGTAGCTTGCAGGGCATAAAGATCAACCCTCAATACTTCAAAGTGTGAAGTATTTATAACCAAAAATTACATATGATCCTATCATTAAATATCAGTACGTGGCTAATCTAAATTTAGCTAACTAACTTAACAAGAAACAAAAATTTAGGAAACTGCTTGATGATGTGTTGAACTTCATGCTGATTTCATGGGGTGAACTATTGGTGAGGTCTCTGCATGACCTCGTCCGACTGGATAGTTGACTAGGCTTGGTTACCTCATCGACTACTCGATCAGATTGCAAAGCTCTTCCCATCGAAGGTGACTAGGAACACTAACTTTGAGCAATCTTCGGTATACTTCATCCATCTCTGTGTACGTAGAAAAAGTTGGCTTGATGATGAAGATGTACCGGATCTCATGCTGTATGTTGATGTCTAACTGTAAAGCATCTAAGAATGCCTTGCCCATGATACTCCCTTGTATTCCTGAGAATTTTGAGCTATCCTTAGCCACAGTGGCTAGTTTCTTTTTTTAATCGGAAAGTGTCATTAACTTGTCATTTATAACTCTCATACCAGGAAGGCCTTTCTTCTGTAGAGTTTCGATCTTGCTGGAAAATCTTTACACTCCTGTGTCCATGGTCTGGACCTTTTCCTCTAGCTGTAGCATCAGTCCTCTCTTGGTCATGACTCTCTTGACCTCAAGGATGGTCTCTGTTCTATCTTCAATCTTCAACTCCTCTAGCTCCTCTCTGGTTTTGGAATTTAGAAATTAGATGATCTCAGCAGCTTCTATGGGCATCTCTCTCAGTTCTGCTCTTATCTTCTCGATAGCCTGCCGACTTCTTTACACCATCTCATTTTTCTCAAACATGATTTGTATTATTGGTCATATTTCATTCATGGACTTGGTGATATCCATCCAGACACTTTCTTTGACCTCAACAAGTGTTTTGCCCACCACTGTTTGCTTTTGAAGCTGTTGCAATTCATGTTTAAGTTTGTCTGAAGTTTGTTTCTCCTGGGAGTAACTGGTTTGGAAGGAAGATTTGAGTTCCTGAAGGTTCTCAATCTCCTTTTTTAGTCTGCTAATCTCTGTCTCTTGCAAATTCATGTCTTCCATGGATTTAACCAGTTCAATTGTTTCCTCCATAGTTGTCAGTGGAGTTGCCGAGGGAATTTCTGCTACAGACGTCATGCTAACTCCTGCGAGTGGAATTGCGTTCAGTGGAATGACCTCCATGGGCTTTGACTGCTCCTTCTCTTTCACTAGTTTTTCCAATTCCGCTTCCATTTCCTTCAACTGTGCATTCTACTCCATGATCAGTTTGAACATCTCATCCTTTTCCCTTCTGTCTCGACTATTTCCTTCACCTGTGAGTCTTTTGTTGGTGGCAGTTTTAACTGTTTCCTCAGAGATGCTATATCAACATTTTTCTTTTTGAGCATCTCCTCGACTACTTTCACATTCGAGGAATCGTAACCGATCTTGAGGACCATTTCTTCCAACGTCTTTATCCTATTATCCTTGGCAAAGGATGATATTTTTTCTAACTTCAGCTGCGTTTGGACATTGTTCAGAGATACCTGTAACCTGGAGGTAGTAGTAGAAGCATTTGCCAATGTGGAGAAAACCATTTCTCCAGTTTTCCTGTGCAGATCCATTTGATCAGCTAGATGCACATCTTTAGTATGAAATTCAAATGTTTCCCTTTTGTAATCGGTGATTACTTTCGGGTCTGGCACCTCTGCTTGCAGAAACACCATGTGCATTCTACCCTTCTCAGTGTCGAATGCAGACAACATTCTATCTTCTATAGTTGATGTTTGCTTCCAGAATTGAGCATATGTGCTGCTGGTCAGCGTCTGATTTCTCTTTTCAATCAAATCATATTTCTCAAAAATACTCAATTTTGGTCCTGTTTTGCTCGATTGGTTGATTGATGGAGTATCTGTAGGCTTCTTGGGAAACACTGTAGTCATGATTTGTTTTTTTCTTGTACTAAGGAGTGACCGATCAACCTCCAGAGTTGTAGTGGATTGAATTCCCTTTTCACCATCCGTGTCAGGTGCCTGACTGGTCTTTGGCCTCTTGGTGTGTAATTGGAACTCTTCAGATGACACTTCAATGATGGAAGGTGAAGTGTCCTTCCTGGGCCTTTTCTCCTTGGGAGCCTATGGTGTAGTGGTCTGTGAGATAGTGACTGAAAGGCCCTATTGTTCTGTCTCAACCAGAATGCTTGGCTCCCATTTGGTCTGGTTGGTGAACTTCTCTATCTCAGGCCTGGATGTCTGGACATATGGGATATTCTTATTCTTAACTCTCATCTCTGAAATTATCCCGCAGGGGTCATAATGCCATATGAAGCTAACCAAAAACTTCATCTCCTTTAATAGTCTATCTACTTCCTCCCCAGCACCTCGGTTATTGCAGATGAATGATCCTATCTACCCTTTGATCCTAAGATGTTGCTTCTTTTTCAGAGACACAAAATGTATGTCGTCTGAGTTGATCATCTGCCTTATGTACTCCAGGGAAAATATCCTTACGGGCAGATACTTGGGTAACTTGTATAGAGCCAATTCGCACCCATACACTCTGATCTCTATGTGGTCCTGGTACAGGTACCAGTCTCCCATTTTTGCAAGATCCAAGAGGTGTAGGATCCTCTGAATTTCCTTGTTTATTCTCGGCTCAGGTCTACCACTGAGCATGCTCACCACGAGATGGTAGAACTGCTCAATAAATTGTTTGAAGATGAATTGTGTAGAGTTGTGTCTGAGTAGCGACGTCCACATTGTCACCGCCTATGGCCGCCCATCCTTGTCCATATTCTACATCGAAAAGGAGAATTTGTCTTCTTGAAAGAATATGAACATGTACGCCAGTATTGAGGAATACCGGAACATGCCTTCCGTGGTGAAATTTGAGAATTGATCATGAATGTTGTCTGCCAGGAAGGTGCTATAGTCAAATTGAGTAGTGGGTCTCTCATTTGTGGAGAAAATGGACAGAAAACCCAACATGGGTTCATCCACCCATTGATTCGAAAAATAGCCAAGCAGGGCACAGAGCAACGAGATCACTTGGTTTCACTTTACCGAGAACATGGATGAAGGATACGGGGGATTTATAGTGGGGAGCTAAGCGACCTATGGGAGGAAAATATCGAAAATATGAGCTCTTTGGGGAAATGATAATTTCTGATATAGTTTCGTGATGAATTCAAGGTTGAAAGGTGAGGAGCATTCGGCTCTGGGTATCTGCATCATCTGGTCAATGATTTTAGGTGTAATGAGGAAAAGAATTTCTCTTGACGAGGACACTATGGCTCTCTGGTTGGGGATGTAATGGGCTTGGCATTTGAGGGCGAATTTGGGGAAATGGTGAACCTGGGGGAAAAGATACAGGGGAAGGTTTGACTCCCAGAGCCCGATTTCGTCACTCTGGTCAAGGAAAACCTCTTTGAGCCATGACTGCAAGTCCGCAAAGTCAAACTCACATCTGGTGTCTGCGATTAAATGGTCTTTGTCTACCAAGGGGATCCTGTCAAGGTTGACAAGAGGCGGGGGGAAAGGATTTTCCTCAACTTCTGTCCTCTTTGATTTTGGCACCATCGTTGTAAAGATAACTGCAAATCAAACAATCGTTAGTGGGGATGATGGTGGCTTGGGACAGTTGACTGAAATGGAGAGAAAACGGGGAAAAATGCTCTGGTACGATGGGAAAAGGTATTTTCTGGTGAGGCGATATAGTAAGCAATGGAAGAAAGAAGGGAAATGGTGGTTTTGAGTAAACGGATACCCGTTGGGCGTGGGGGAAAGGTCAGCAGGCTAACGGATAAGTTAGCTAGTAATAAATTGCCAACGGGTCATTTAGAGCATGAGATGGCAGGTGACAATGACTAAAGAATACGGCTGGGTGACATGGCGGGAGCTGATTGGGGATTAACCATGGTGAGGGGACTTGTAAAGGGTGAATGAGGAGAATGGACTGACAGAGTAATGAGACGTGACCTCTAGGGGGAAAACATGGAAAATTATGTCATGGGGTGACAGGGTATGTCAGACTATGGGAGGCGGTGGGATTTGGAACCAATGGATTACTGCCACGTATAGATAAGGGGCCCACTAGAAAACAATCCATTCCGGACCCCCCCCCCCTTTCGTTAAA
>ML777164.1:836007-852222 GCA_009831015.1 Picea engelmannii
TAAAAGTAGAATGGTCGGGGGGGTCTGAAATCCAATCTAGGCCGTAGATCTAGGCGCTGACTCCTGAACCATTCAGATGTGTGCTCTTGTTATCTCCGATTCCAAACCCCCCTTTACTATTAAAGGTAGAACGGTCCGGGGGGTCTGGAAAGACTTGTCAACTGTAGATATGAGCATGATCATTTGAGCCGTTTATAAATGAATTGTGCTTAATTGTGAGCGCGAAGGCATATGTACTCCGAAAAACTTAGGATAGGTGCATATCGTGGGTTTTTCCCAAGATTTTCCATGCTTTTATCACCGAGGGGCTAGACATCAAACCTCTTAAATTTTGAAGATATGGTTCGACATGGATCATCATGCATGTTTTATTGAGATAAAGCAAACTACCCTATGCTCTAACCTATTCACCTATTACAATTAGCCCAGATTAAACTGTTGGGCTAAGAAATTACTCTATCCTGGGGTTATTTGACCAAGATTAGGCAGTTTGGTCAAATTTATTCACTAACTAATCTAGATCACTTGGCTAAGATTACATGGTTTAGCCAAGCTTATTCACTACTCCTATAAACATCAATTTAAAAGAACTTGGCCATTCTTGAAAGGTATGGACCAAGTCATTGTTATTGCATGGAACTCTATTGAATTTCTTTTATGCCCTGTTTTATTCTTTTTTCTTTTTCTTTTTCTTTTCTTTTCTTTTCTTTTTCTTTTTCTCAAATTATTTACAGAATGGAAAATTATTTGATAAAAAAAAACACTAAAGAGATAACATTTCAGTCACCAGTTGATCCTATAAATTACAGGGTTATAACAACGGCTCCACCTGGGGATGGTACTCTCCTTGTGAAGTGCCAAGAATCCTGATTCCTGATGTTCTAAGAAACTTTCTCAGTGGCTTAGGGCCTTCTCCGCAGGCTTCAACCATCTGATC
This sequence comes from Picea engelmannii, assembly GCA_009831015.1. Lineage (NCBI taxonomy): Eukaryota > Viridiplantae > Streptophyta > Pinopsida > Pinales > Pinaceae > Picea > Picea engelmannii. The sequence goes on from ML777164.1 coordinate 836,945, forward strand.
AAAGTTATTTCACTCCAAAACTTGCAAGCAAAATGAAAATGGTTTGTACAATGGAAAGTGTGATTGTAGGTCCCTACTGAGGAGGTGAATAATGCTTTAGCATTCGGCCATTTATAGGTCCTCCTAGCAGATTTGTCCCATCGTTGTTGTTGAGAAAGAAGGCATTGTTTCCTCTGAATGCTTGAATCATGTAAGGCCCCTTCCATAGGTTGTCGAATTTTCCATGCTTCCCTTTATCCTCATTTCGAGCATCCCATCTCAGAACCAAGTCGCCTAACTCAAATTCATCTTCTTTAGTTCTTTTGTCAAAGATCTTCTTAATGCTTTCTTGGACAACCTGAGTTTTGTTGTATACTTCTTCTCTGGATTGTTGCAAGTGGATCATCTGGTTTATCCTTCTTTGAGAATCGTTTGGCTCGGCCTGCATCTCTTGCAACAAGTTCATTACAGGAACTCCTAAGGAAGTGGGAAAAACGTCTTCAGTGCCATAGACCAGTTGATATGGTGACATACCAATTGACCTCTTGGTGGTCAGTCTGTCGGCCCATAATGTGAAAACTAGCTTGTTATGCCATGATTTTTTGTTTTCTTACAAAGTCTTCTTAATAATGTTCACCAGGGTCTTATTGGATGATTCTACCAGCCCATTTCCCTGTGGGTAATAAGCTGTGGAATGACCCAAACCAATATGATACTAGTTGCAAAATTCTATGAGCTTCTTACATCGGAAAGCAGCTGCATTGTCAGTTATAATCTTTCTAGGACATCCAAAATGAGACAAGATATCATTTTCAAGAAATTTAATAATGACAGAATCATTAGCTTGCCTGCTTGGTACAACTTCGATCTATTTTGTGAAATAGTTTGTGGCAGTAAGAATCCACCTGTGCTAGCCCAAAGAGGGAGGATGTATTTCTACGATAAAGTCTAATCCCCATTGTTGGAAAGGAGCTTCAACAAAGATTGGTTTCAAGGGCAAAGGAAGAAGCTTCTTTTTTCCCTCGAACACCTGGCATTTATGACACGAAGTCACTTTCTGATGCACATCAGCAAACAACGTAGGCCAATAGAACCAAGCTCTGAGAATTTTATTAGTTGTGGTCTTCTAGCTTAGATGACCACCATAGTCTCCTGCATGAAAATACTGCAATACTTTGTCAGCTTCATATTTTAACAAACAATTCAACAAAATACCTCCAGGATCCTTCCAATATAGATTGCCTTCTAAAATGCAAAATTTTAATGCTTTCAATTTCAAAAACCTAGCTTTAGTTTTAGTCAGACCAAGGGGAGCTTGTAAGTTATGCAAAACAAATATCAGGTCTGCGTACCATGGAGAGTTCAGAAATATCTCTTTCACGCTTGGAGTCGCCTGCTCTTCATGTTCATCTACTACATCTAAGAAATTAATATCAAGAGCATGGAAATTGGATTCAACTATTAACTTTTCTATACCTTGACCTTTAATTAGTTTAGTATGCTTAATCTCTATGTCATACTCCAGAATGATAGCAATCCATTTTCCTCTTCAGCCATCTGGATTGTCCTGAGTTAAAATGTCTTTTACTACTGCGTTCGGAACATATGCAATGGTGTGGGAATGGAGAATATATACTCTAAAATCCTTTATGGCTTTCACCAGAGCAAAATCTTGTTTCTCCATTATTTTATAATTCAAAGCAACATCTCTTAATGCTTTACTGAAAAAGGCTATGGGTTGTTCATACCCTTCGCTGTTTTTCTGTAGTAATACTGCTGCAATGGTATGTTCAGAAGCAAAAGAAAAAAGGTAAAAATCTTTGGTGAAATCAGGACTGATCAAGACTGGAGCCTGTGTGAGTGCACGTTTAACTTGTTCAAAAGACTACTTAGATTCAATGTCCCATTTTATTTTTGTGTCATTTTTTAACATGTTTCTGATGTTCCTGAGAAGCTCGGCCAAGTTCGGTATGAATCTTCTCAGAAAGTTTATTTTTCCAATGAAAGACTGTAAATCTTTGATATTCCTTGGGTGTTCTAATTTCTGAATGGCCTCGATTCTGCTAAGGTCTATCTTAATTCTGTCCTTAGAGATTATGTGTCCCAACAGTTTACCTTCCTCTAATCCGAAAAGGATTTTCTTAGGATTCAGAGAAATCCCAAATTTCCTTCATTTCTTGAATACTCGTCTGAGATGAAGTAAGTGCTCATCATCGGATTGGGAATAGACGGTTACATCATCCAGATAAATGACAATAAATTTGCCAAGTTTTTCCACAAAAGTGATGTCCATCGCTCTTTGGAAAGTGGCCCCAACATTCATCAACCCAAAAGGTATTTTCACGTACATGAAGGTGCCCCAAGGTATTGTGAAGGTTGTTTTCTCTTGGTCATCTGGGTGAACGAGCACCTGGTTATAGCCTGAAAAACCATCCAGTAAGGAGATTCGACTGGATCCAACTACCTTTTGTAATATGTGGTCCATTTTTGGCAATTTTCCTTTAGAGAAACTTTATTCAGGTTTCAGAAATCAATACAAAGTCTGATTTCCCCACTTTTCTTTCGAGTTGGGACCAGATTTGAAATCCATTTGGAAAATCGTAAGGGGACTTTGATTTTAGCATCATACATCTTTTTAATTTATTTTTCTATCAGGGGAAGTAACTTGGGATTGATTCTCCTAATTTTCTGCCTGAAAGGTTTTTGATCTTCTTTTATCAGGATCCTATGTTGTATGATGCTCGTGTCATAAGATTTTAAATCTTTATATGCCCAAGCAAAAACGTCCGCATATTCCTTGAAAAGTTCAATGTATTTGAGTTTCTTCTCAAAAGGTAAAGATTTAGAAAGTTTGACAATCCTGGGTTTCTCCTCTGTCCCTATGTTAATGTCTTCAACCTCTTTACCACTGGCTTCAATTTTTTGTTTTTTAGCTACATCATTATAATAAAAAAGGTCTTCTAAAGGAACTAAACCCCTAGGTCAAACATTACTTTTTAAGTGCAAAACATCATATTCTGTCTCATCTTCACCTAACTCTCCTGAATCTACTTTATTTACACTGTCATTTCCAAAATCAGATTTATTTACATTTTCATCCTCATTTTCTAAGTCTATGTTTGTACATTCGAAATCATTTTTGTATTGTAGAAAATCTTCAATTTGATCATCGTTCCCAAATACCTGCCAGTATCTGATGTTGTCCAGGACAGTGGGTCTACACTTCACCTCCACCGTGTATGGGAAAGTAGAATGAAAAGGTATCTTGCATGTAGCTGTTGACGTAGCTAAACCATCTGCTAAAATATTATGTCCCCTGGGCATCACCTGCAAATCAAATTTGGTGAAACATTTAAGGGCATCCAAAACAACATTCCTATAAGCTCTGAGACAGGGATGTTTTGAAGCATATTTACCTTTAATTTGTTTTATATTTAATTTGGAGTCCCCTCTTACCATGATTTGTTTGGCACCAACCTTCTTTAGTAATTTCAGACTGAGCATCAAAGCTTCGTACTCGGCAATGTTGTTAGTGCATTGAAATTTTAATTTGTAAGAATGGTTTTCCAAATACTTGTATTTGTGATTGTGCAACCAAACTCTTGCTCTAGCTCCTTCTTTGCTTACAACTCCATCGAAATCCATGCTCTAGAAATCTGCTGGCAATTCTTCACTTATCACATTTTTCTTTCTTTTTGCCTTAGTGATTTCTTGGCCGTCTTTTGGATCAAATGCTTCCTCTTCCAGCTGAGCGATTGGTTCTCCTGTATCTCCATTGTTATATAGGATAAAGGAATCCAGGTCAGAATGTGCAGAGTACAGAGGATAGTTATGTGGCTTTTCTTGGCTGCTGACCATATATTTCATCAGCGTCTCTCTGTATAGTCTTCTCTATTGCCCGAATACTGGGATGGTGGTGTATGACATATCCAACTGCAAAGTACCTTTCAACTTGGCTCCCCAAGACCTGGACAACAACATACCATATTTCGGGGGAATGTCTGCGACCACAACATCCATAACCATGCTTTTTGCTGGAATCTGAATGAGAGTGATACATAAGTCTTTGATCAAACCGATACATCTGACTTTGCTGGAGTCAAAAGAGTGTAAGTCTTTATAAGTTCTGGTGAGATCGAGTCCCAATTTTTCCATCACTGCTTTAGGCATCAGGTTGTGGGAAGCACCTGAATCTAACATAGCATTGTGCAGAATCAGGTCGTGTATATGAAGGCTGATGTAAAAAGGAGCAATAGCACCATTGTCGGTTTGACCATCAACTTCAGGGCCAAACGGGAGTTCAGGTTGATCATCAGTAAGGTTTGCTGTGTCTGAATGATTCGTTGATCCAACAGTTAAGGCCTTCATGCCTATATTAGGTTCAATTCTTAGTGCTTTGATCACCTGCGATCGGTAAGTGTCCTTACTCATCATGTCGGAAAGGGGAATGGGAATTTTCACTTTGGCTAATTTCCCTTTGAGGCTGAAAGGAGTAGGAGCTCTGCTTTGGCTCGGCAATTCTGATTTGTCCACCATCGTCTTCTGGGCAGAAGTATTTGGTGGGTTGGTTGATGAAACCTCAATCTGTGTTGATATTTGTAAAATGGTAAGGTTTCTTTTTGCTGGAGCTTCAACATTACCTTTCTTGGGGATCTTTTTGGTAGAAGGCTTAGGGGCTTTCTTGGTTTCAACCACTTTCTTTGTTTCGGTTACCTTTTTTGGGGAAGTTTCATCTGTCTTTTTACTCCACAAATTGTACTGCTTATGAACCTCCATAATGGAATTTTCAAATTTGTTCACTCTCTTCAACTTCTTCACTCATTTGCGTCTGAGAAAGAAGGAAAAGTTCTTGCTCTTCCTGAGTGAGGAAAATAGCTTCGTTATCGTGAATTCCCATGAGGTTTATGTGCATGTCCTCCAATTATTCAATTACCTCTTCTCCTTCATCGGCATAATTTTCCTCTAGGGGTGGTATGATCTGTTGGTTAGGACCCCTCTGTTCTCTTTGATCTACCTGGGATCTGTCTGCCGGATTTGAGGAGGATTTCTTCTGAAGTTAGGATTCCAAATTTATGGACCAGGTTGATTTTCTCTAGGAGGATTTCTTTTGGATACAGTAAGTCTCTCCATCATCCTTTCCATTTCTCTAGCTAAGGAATCCAATTTAGCATCAAAAGAAGATGTGGAAGGTTCTTCTTTAATCGTGACTCTCCTTACGGTCCTCTGTCGTGCCCTTTTGGCCAACAGGTTGGCCTCCACACTTATTGCGCTTTTCTGCATGTCTTGCAAGGTGGTGGAGTTTCTTTCCCTTAATTGATAAGACATATCAGCGTCGAAACCGTCAGGGAATTTTATCAGTGCTAGACCTTGTGGGGGTTTAATATCGGCTGGAATCGCATTGTATAGATTATTGAAACGGATGCAGTAATCTTGTACTGTCTCACCTTGATTCCTTCTGATGTTTTTGTATTCTAGCAAGATTTGGAGAGGATTTTTCTTTACCTCCCATCTATCTAGAAAACTTCTTTGAAACGTTGTAAGGTCGAGCACTGAGGTAGCACGTAAACCTTTGTACCATTTCTTAACGTCACCGGTCAAACTCTGTGCAAACAATCTCATTTGAACGTCAGCCTCATCTACTTCCTGCAGATCAAAATAGTCATTCATTTTATCAACGTGTTGTTGCGCATTCAAGGGCCCTATTCCATCGAACTGTGGAAGTCTCATTTGATAATCCTGGGGCATAGCATGTAGAGGTGCGGCCAACACCAAGGTAGCATATATGGCTGCCATGATAGGTGGAGGAGGCGGGACAACAACCTGTATGATAGGTGGGGCAGTGACAGAAGATGAGGAGGAGGAGGGGCTTGCTGGCTCGGAGTGAGTGATTTGAGGTTTTTTAGTGGGAGACAGTATTTCAGGGGTCTGGGGTTGTAGGGTTTTTGGATCTAAAACGATTTCAGTCACAAAGATGTTAGATTTTGTTCTAAACAGGCTTTGTTCAAAAATGGTGTCAAAGTTAAGATCCTGAAGGGTAACAAGTTCCTCTGGAAGAGAAGGGGACTATGACTTTCTGAAACTTCTACAATGGTCTTCTTTCTAAGTAACTATTTTGGATTATCAGTTGCTATTGCAGGCTCTGGGTCTAGGTGGGATCGAGTATAAGTTCTTTTAGGAGCCAAATTTCATTTTTTTATTTATATATATATATTTTTTAGTTTTATGAGTCCAAAAATTAATATGTACAAGCTTTAACAACCTCTAAACATTATTTCTTTTTCAGATTTATAATTTGTTTAGAAACAAATCTTTCTTCTAAGGAAAAGAAAATGTGGGGTTGAAAAGTTCGTTCTTCCCCAGTATGGTTGTCAATCTGTTAGCGCTCTGTAAATTCCTAAAGATTGTCAGTAAAGAAGAAATCTATGAGACGTAACTTTATCCAACCACTTCAAAACTGGAATCTAGACCTACCAGTTTCAGAGAGGGATCTCTCTATATGATTTAGCTATGTTTTAACTTTAAGATATTAGGCTATTTATATACAATAAATAAGATTGGAAGGGTTTGTTGTTTTCGTTAAGTTGGTTGAAAATGGCTTTACGCCTCCATTGGGCTATGGGGTCTGTATTATGAAAATAGAAATCTAAACCAGAAACAAAGGATTCTTTTCATAGGGCAAGATAATGCATTTGTTGGATTCTTTAGCAATAAAGTGATGAAAAGCAGAAAAGATGAGAATATCACTTAAAGTAAAGAAGCATATAAGAATTTATTCATTGTAATATCATAATATGAACATTAAAATCTTTCAAAGTCTGGAACAGGGTATACAAAGATAAATCCTGCAACGTGCGTTACTTTTAAAGATTAGATTAGAAAACAATATGAAAATTGAGCAAGAAGAACATTCAACATAGAAAAGAAAACATCACCAATAAATAAAACGCGAGAATCCTGTGAAAAATGTCTCTTTGTATTACTGGAAGATCTCTTGATAAAAATAGCAGTCTTGTAGCTTGCAGGGTGTAAAGATCAACCCTCAATACTTCAAAGTGTGAAGTATTTATAACCAAAAATTACATACGATCCTGTCATTAAAGTTCGGGACGTGACTAATCTAAATTTAGCTAACTAACTTAACAAGATACAAAAATTTAGGAAACTGCTTGATGATGTGTTGAACTTCATGATGATTTCTTGGGGTGAACTGTTGGTGAGGTCTTTGCACGACCTCGTCTGACTGGATAGCTGACTAGGCTTGGACACCTCATCGACTACTCAATCAGATTCCAAAGCTCTTCCCATCGAAGGTGACTGGGAACACTGACTTTGAGGAATCTTCAGTATACTTCATCCATCTCTGTGTACTTGGAAAAAGTTGGCTTGATGATGAAGATGTATCGGATCTCATGTTGTATGCTAATGTCTAACTGTAAAGCATCTAAGAAATTCTTGCCCATGATACTGCCTTGTATTCCTGAGAATTTTGAGCTATCCTTAGCCATAGTGGCTAGTTTCTTTTTGTAATTGAAAAGTGTCATTAACTTGTCATTTATAACTCTCATACTAAGAAGGCCTTTCTTCTGCAAAGTTTCGATCTTGCTGAAAAATCTTTGCACTCCTGCGTCCATGGTTTGGACCTTTTCCTCCAGCTGTAGCATCAGTCCTCTCTTGGTCAGGACTCTCTTGATCTCAAGGATGGTCTTTGTTCTATCTTCAATATTCAACTCCTCTAGCTCCTCTCTGGTTTTGGAATTCAGAAATTTGATGATCTCAGCAGCTTTTGTGGGCATCTCTCCCAATTATGCTCTTATCTTCTTGATAGCCTGTTGAATTCTTTACACCAGCTCATTTTTGTCAAACATGATTTGTATCAATGGCCATATTTCATTCATGGACTTGGTGATATCCATCCAGACACTTTCTTTGACCTGAGCAAGTGTTTTTCCCACCACTGTTTTCTTTTGAAGCTGTTGCAATTCCTGTTTAAGTTTGTCTGAAGTTTGTTTCTCCCGGGAGTAGCTGGTTTGGAAGGGAGATTTGAGTCCTTGAAGGTTCTCGATCTCCTTTTTGAGTCTGCTAATCTTTGTCTCTTGCAAATTCATGTCTTCCATGGATTTAACCAGTTCAATTGTTTTCTCCATAGCTGTCAGTAGAGTTGCCGAGGGAATTTCTGCTACAGACATTGTGCTCACTCCTACGAGTGGAACTGCATTCATTGGAATGACCTCCATGAGCTTTGATTGCTCCTTCTCTTTCACTAGTTTTTCCAATTCCAATTCCATTTCCTTCAACTGTGCATTCTACTCCATGATTAGTTTGAGCATCTCATCCTTTTCCCCTTATGTCTCTGCTATTTCCTTTCGCTTGTGAGTCTTTTGTTGGTGGCAGTTTTAACTATTTCCTCAGAGATGTTGTATCAAAATTTTTCTTTTTGAGCATCTCCTCGACTTCTTTCACATTCGAGGGATCGTAACCGATCTTGAGGACCAATTCTTCCAACATCTTTATCCTGTTATCCTTGGCAAAGGATAATATTTTTTCTAACTTCAACTGCGTCTGGATGTTGTTCAAAGATACCTGTAACCTAGAGGCAGTAGTAGAAGCATTTGCCAATGTGGAGAAAACTATTTCTCCAGTTTTCCTATGCAAACCCATTTGATCAGTTGGATGCACATCTTTAGTCTGAAATTCAAATTTTTCCCTTTTGTAGTCGGTGATTACTTTCGGGTCTTGCACCTGTGCTTGCAGAAACACCATGTGCATTCTACCCTTCTCAGTGTCGAATGTAGACAACAGTTTGTGTTGTGCAGTTGATGTTTGTTTCCAGAATTGAGCATACGTGCTGCTGGTCAGCGTCTAATTTATCTTTTTAATCAGATCATATTTCTAAAAAATACTCAATTTTGGTCCTGTTTTGCTCAGTTGGTTGATTGGTGGAGTATCTGTAGGATTCTTGGGCAACACTGTAGTCACGATTTGTTTTCTTATTGTACTAAGGAGTGACTGATCAACCTCCAGAGTTGTAGTGGATTGAATTCCCTTTTCACTAGCCGTGTCAAGTGCCTGACTGGTCTTTGGCCTCTTGGTGTGTAATTGGAACTCTTCAGACGACACTTCAGTGATGGAAAGTGAAGTGTCCTTCCTGGGCCTTTTCTCCTTGGGAGCCTGTGGTGTAGTGGTCTGTGAGATAGTGACTGAAAGGTCCTATTGTTCTATATCAACTAGAGTGTTTGGCTCACATTTGGTCTGGTTGGTGAACTTCTCTATCTCAGGCATGGATGTGTGGACATATGGGATATTCTTGTTCTTAACTCTCATCTCTGAAATTATCTTGTAGGGGTCATAATGCCATATGAAGCTAACAAAAAGCTTCATTTACTTTAATAGTCTATCTGCTTCCTCCCCAACACCTCAGCTATTGCAAATGAATGATCCTATCTTCCCTTTGATCCTAAGTTGTTGCTTCTTTTTCAGAGACACAAAATGTATGTCATCTGAGTTGATCATCTACCTTATGTACTCCAGGGAAAATATCCTTATGGGTAGATACTTGGGTAACTTGTATGGAGCCAATTCACACCCATACACTTTGATCTCCGTGTGGTCCTGGTACAAGTGCCAGTCTCCCATTTTTGCAAGATCGGAGAGGTTTAGGATCCTCTAAATTTCCTCATTTATTCTCAGCTCAGGTCTTCCACTGAGCATGCTCACCACGGGATGGTAAAACTGCTCAATAAATTGTTTGAAGCTGAATTATGTAGAGTTGTGTCTGAGCAGTGACGTCCATGCTGTCACCGCCTGTGGCCACCCATCCTTGTCCATCTTCTGCATCGAAAAGGAGAATTTGTCTGCTTGAAAGAATATGAACATGTACGCCGGTATTGAGGAATACCAGAACATGCCTTCTATGGAGAAATTTGAGAATTTCTCATGAATGTTACCTGCCAGGAAGGTGCTATAGTCAAACTGAGTAGTGGGTCTCTCATCTATGTAGAAAATAGATAGAAAACCCAATATGGGTTCATCCACCTATTGATCTGAAAAATACCCAAGCAGGGCGCAGAGTGACGAGATGACATGGTTTCCCTTTACCGAGAACAAGGATGAAGGATATGGGGGATTTGTAGTGGTGAGCTGAGCGACCTATGGGAGGAAAAGCTCGAAAATCTGATCTCTTTGGGGAAATGATAATTTTTGATATAGTTCTGTGATGATTTCAAGGTTGAAAGGTAAGGCAGATTCAGCTCTGGGTATCTGCATCATCTGGTCAATGGTTTCAGGTGTAATGAGGAAAATAATTTCTCCTAACGAGGACACTATGGCTCTGTGGTCAGGGATGTAATGGGCTTGGCATTTGAGGGCGAATTCGGGGAAATGGTGAACCTGGGGGAAAAGATACAAGGGAAGGTTTGACTCCCAGAGCCCGATTTCATCGCTCTAGTCAAGGAAAACCTCTTTGAGCCATGACTGCAAGTCCACGAAGTCGAACTCACATCTGGTGTCTGCGATTAAATGGTCTTTGTCTTCCAGGGGGATCCTGTCGATGTCAATAGGAGGTGGAAGGAAAGAATTTTCCTCAGCTTCTGTCCTCTTTGATTTTGGAACCATCGCTATAAAGATACCTACAAATCAAACAACCGTTAGTGGGGATGATAGTGGCTTGGGACAGTTGACTGAAACGGAGAGAAAATGGGGAAAAATGCTCTGGTGTGACAGGAAAAGGTATTTTCTAGTGAGGCAATACAGTAAGCAATGGAAGAAAGAAGGGAAACAGTGGTTTTGAGTAAACGGATACCCATTGGGCACGGGGGACAGGTCAACAGGCTAACGGATAAGTTAGCCAGTAATAAATTGTCAATGGGTCATTTAGAGCATGAGATGGCAGGTGACAATGACTGAAGAATACGGTGGGGTGACGTGGCGGGAGCCGATTGGGTAGTAACCATGTTGAGGGCACTTGTAAAGGGTGAACGAGGAGAATGGAATGACAGTAATGAGACGTGACCTCTAGGGGAAAAACGTGGAAAATGATGTCATGGGGTGACAGGGTATGTCAGACTGTGGGAGGCGGTGGGGTTTGGAACCAATGGATTACTTCCACATATAGATAAGGAGCCCTCCAGAAAACAATCCTTTCCGGACCCCCCCCCCCTTTCATTAAAGACGGACTAGTTGGGGGGTCCGAAAAACACCATGAGCTATTGATTTGTACGCTCTCTTTTCAACTGTAGATCTGTGCGTGATATTTAAAAATCATTCCGGACCCTCCCCCCCTCCCCCCCACCATTAAAAGCAGAACGGTCGAGGGGGGCCCAGAATCCAATCTAGGTTGTAGATCTAGGCGCTGACTCCTGAACCGTTCAGATGTTATCTTCGATTCCGGACCCCCCCCAGTTAAAATCCATGAGAGTAGAGGCACACATACATACGTACATATATAGTTGAACTCAGATTCAACTTACCCCAAACATAGCTATGGAGGTTGAGAGAATATCTCAACAACTCCTACAAATCTTCAACCAACCCTTAAATTAATCATTAATTCTAACACCCTCCCTTAATGATTACATTACAAATAAACCACATATTACAATTCTCAAATCACAACATAGATCTCTGTCTGATCTGGTCTTTATCAGCTCCTACACCCACTCTGATGCCTCTGGACTGCGCTCTTTCTCTTCCTCTTCTTCGAGCTTACCATTCAACTCATTTAAAACATAAATGCTTTAGACCATCATTCATGAACTTGTACAATGGACAATTTGACAACTCGACTCATCGGGGCTTCCGTGATAAAAGATGTCAATTATTGATGCATTCTATGAACATGCCTTCATCTGTCGGATTTTTTCTTTCGGCTATCCTTCAGTGTCTAGAAGTGAAATTTGGATACGGAATGTCCTCAACATTCAATAATATAATGTGACTTCCAATAAGAACAATTGTTCTTGAAACCGGGGCTGCCAGCTTATATCAAGATACAAAAGTTCCTACTTTCTTTTACATAAACACGTAAATATATAAAAAACTTTAAGCACACCACACATAACTAAATATATATATATATATATATATATATATATATATATATATATATATATATCAGTATAAATATATAAAAAACTTTAAGCACACCATCTACGGCGGCTTCCAATTAATAATAATCTTTCTTTTTTTTTCGTTCATCATGAGGTAAACCTTTAGCCACGCCATACTTGTTGGAATAGTCTCGGGCCTTTCCTTCTCAGTCTTGACGTTCCTTCATAGATATGAACAAGGACCTCTCGACTCCTTCACAGATGTGAATAGGGAAGGCGATCCCTCAATTCTAGTGAAGATCGATTGCAAAGCAGACGGCTAGCAGCTATCTCTCCAATAACAATGGCAGCTTCTCTAATCAATCGAAAATCTTCCAGTGGAGGCTCTTCCTGCCAAAAATTGAATCAGCGGATCTACATCATGGATCTCTGGGCACTCATGCAACGTCTGCTCTAAATATTTAGAGATCCATAGACAGTTCCTTTCACACAAACAAAATATACGTAAAACACACACTACGCTAAAAATCAACACTCTCATATGTACAAAAAATCAGATCTGCTCTCAATCTCTCATATTCCAGCCCCTCTCATGAGAGAGTCAAGGTTGTCCTTGCTCTGATACCAAATTAAAATCCATGAGAGCAGAGGCACACATACATACGTACATATATAGTTGAACTCAGATTCAACTTACCCCAAACATAGCTATGGAGGTTGAGAGAATATCTCAACAACTCCTACAAATCTTCAACCAACCCCTAAATTAATCATTAATTCTAACACCACCCCCCGCCCCACCGTTAAAGGTAGAATGGTCGGGGGGGTCTGGAGAGACTTGTCAACCATAGATCTGAGCATGATCATATGAGCCATTTATAAATGTGTTGTGCTTAATTGTGAGTGTGAAGGCATATGTGCTCCGAAAAACTTAGGATAAGTGCATATCATGGGTTTTTCGCAAGCTTTTCCATGCTTTTATCACCAAAGGGCTAGACAGCAAACCTCTTAAATTTCGAAGATATGGTTTGACATGGATCATCATGCATGTTTTATTGAGATAAAGCAAACTACCCTATGCTCTAACCTAATCACCTATGACAATTAGCCCAGATTAAACTGTTGGGCTAAGAAATTACTCTATCCCGGGGTTATCTGACCAAGATTAGGCAGTGTGATCAAATTTATTCACTAACTAACCTAGATCACTTGGCTAATATTACACGGTTTAGCCAAGCTTATTCACTACTCCTATCAACATCAATTTAAAAGAACTTGGCCATGTTTGAAAGGTATGGACCAAGTCATTGTTATTGTTGTTAGAAAAACAGGACCGCGGAGCAATAAAATAAAACAAATGCAGAAACAAAACACAGAAGACACACAATACAAGAGAGACACAGATTTACGTGGTTCACCTAGTGTGGGCTACGTCCACCAGAGAAATTGCTAGGTCCTTCCTTTATTAATATCCAGCAAATGAAGGCATACAACCTACAACAAAACCCGCTGTAACTTCCTCTTCTTTCTCTCACAGTCTCCTCACTCAGAATACAATATTCACCACCGTACATAGACACAATACATTTCCCTCATAAAAGAGGGTTTCCTTCTAGGGGAAAAAACCCTAACATAATCTCTACCGTTAGATCTGCGACCTTATAATGAACGGTCTAGATTTACAATGAAATTACAATATACTTTTACAAGGCAATTTTTGCTTCGGGGGCTTCGCCCCCGAACCCCCACTGGGGGCCCTCTTTCCCCCAGACCCCACAGAGGGGGTACCCCCCCTCTACACTCCCCCGCGTGGAAGAGTGTACATACTTCTGCGGTGTAAATACTTCATGGGGTATAAACATGGCTGAAAACAAGGACCTCTGAATCAGGAAGATAATCAGGCTCCACAACAAACAATCTCCCACTTGGAGACTGATCTCAACAACTCCACCGCTGCTGTATATTCTGGACTCTAAACCTTCTTGGACCTAGCAAATTTCTCACTTTCATCTTCATTCTTGAAGACCAACTGAAACTGAGTAGGAACTAAGTTTCTCCCTGGTTACTCCCTTTGTTAACATGTCTGTAGGATTCTGGCTAATGTGTATCTTTTCCAGCTTCAATTGCCCATCTTCCAAGGCGGATCGTATGAAGTGGTACCTCAACTGTATATGCTTAGTCTTCGAATGGAAGGCTGAGTTCTTTGCAAGGTGAATAGCACTCTGACTGTCACAGTAGAACTGGTTGTTCTCCTGCTTCTTTCCCAATTCCTCCATAAACCTTTGTAACCAAATCATATCTTTACTAGCCTCTGTAGCAGCAACATACTCTGCCTCTATTGTTGAAAGTGCAACAACCTTTTGCAGTTTCGAAATCCAACTTACTGTTGTTCCACCTATAGTAAAAACATACCCTGTGGTGCTCCTCCTGCTGTCTTTATCACCTGCCATATCTAAATCAACATATATCCCTGTAGAAAAGTGTCTGAACCTCCAAAACATAATGCATGTGTAGTAGTACCTCTCAAATGCCTGAGAATCCACTTTACTGCTTCCCAATGTTCTTTACCTAGATTGTTCATATACCTACTCACAACTCCCACTGCATGTGCAATATCTGGCCTTGTGCAAACCATTGCATACATCAAGCTGCTAATTGCTGATGAATAAGGGACCCTGGACATGTATTCTTTCTCCTCCTGTGTCTTGGGACACATTTCCTTAGTTAATTTGAAATGGCTGGCCAAAGGTGTGCTAACTGGTTTTGCATTCTGCATTCTAAACCTCTCCAACACCTTTTCTATGTACTCACCATGAGACAATGTCAGTTTGCGATTTTTCATGTCTCTTGTTATTCTTATGCCAAGGATTTTCTTTGCAGCACCCAAATCCTTCATCGCAAATGAATTGGCTAATTTCTTCTTGAGCACATTTATATCCTGCATATTAGTCCTTGCAACAAGCATGCCATCTACATACAATAGAAAGATAATAAAGCTTCCATTTTCTAGCTTTTTAAAATAAACGCAGTGATTAGAATGACATCTACTATAACCCTGTTCTGTCATAAACCTATCAAACTTCAAATACCACTACCTTGGAGCTTGCTTTATGCCATACAAGCTCTTCTTCAACCTGCATACCAAATTCTCCTTCCCTTTGACCTCATACCCCTGTGGCTACTGCATATAAATCTCTTCCTCCAAATCCCCATGGAGAAAAGTTGTTTTTACATCTAACTATTCAAGATGAAAAT
>ML777164.1:894874-924105 GCA_009831015.1 Picea engelmannii
TAAAGGTCAATATTAATAATACCTTTCAATAAAATAGAATAAGGCGGATGTAAGAAGACCTAATAGAAGCTTCCGCTTCTAGAAGGATCTTCCTCTAGATGCTTCTCTTAAGAGACATATTTAGTATAAATAAGGGTCGAGGGAATGAAGAACCCTAGCTTGGAGATTATTGTAACAGAGAGCTGCTCGACTGGAGGTTGCCCCCTCGAAGAGGCCTGTGAACATTGCTATCTAATTCAAAGTGCTATTTCTGTTGCTATTTCGTATATCATTTTTGTGTATTGTGAAGATTATGCTGGATACTTTACTGATATTCTGTTATTTCTAGCATTTCAATTCTGTTCTGCATATTTTATATATCTGGTATCTTGCAGATTTGAGTTTCTCCAACCTACTATACTCTTTTCAAGTATATTTAGTGAGAAGGAAAGGGCCCACCTTCCTCACAGACTCCCCCCTTTTTTGAGTTTTATATTAACTACTTTGATTATTTACAGGTGTGTGATTTATCTGTTTATGCATTTCTAGAATACATTTGTTGTTACAGTTCAGTCCCTTTCAGTTAATGCGCATCAATGTGTCTCATGAGAGTTAGGATCAATTGTTGTATATTGCTAGAGAATTTCTTTGAAAGTTAATTCATTTTCTGCATTAGATTAAATCTCTGATTTCAAGCAAAAGTAATTAGAAGTGTGAATTCCCTTTCTTCAATTAAGTAGACTTCCTTTCAACAATTAGCACAGAACTTCTTTCTACAAGAGTAATATAGAAAATTATAATAGATTGAAAAATCCAGGATTCTTATACACTCATCAAACTCTACTCCTAGAAATTAGATTTCAATTATGCAAGTGTGACTTCAATTTTGCAACAATAGATTAGAACTCCAGTTGTGTCAACAACTTGTGTTAGTGTTCAACTTTTCAATTCAGTTTCTTTTAGTGTTAATTTACCTTACTGCAATTTGATAGGTGTTTTCTTTCATAACCTAGCATAGACTATGCACAATTATCTTACAATAAAAAAACTTCCCTGGGTTTGACAATTCATATTGAACACCTTAATTATCTATTTATTTAGAAAATTAAAGTGCACAACAGCTGTCACCTTCCCCCACATGAATTGTTGATTTAACGTATTCAAATTACATTAGAACATGTGACATCGGGGATTTTGGGAAAACGGTTTTAGGCAGATCACTTTTCACCCCGATATACCTCTGAGGGTGCCATGCATCCACAAATGAAACCACGGTAGTTTCCCCCGGCTTGCCTTTGCATAATTAAACTTCGTGCTATTTCGCCGCCCAATATGGGTCTCGGCCGCCTTAAAATCTATGGTTTGTTGCATCCTTTCTTTTGCGCTCCAGCTATATTTTTCCATATGCCGCCATATGTGACCTGGTCTTCCAAATCGCTCCATGTCTCGACATCGCTTTAGTCCCCTACTAAATCTGAAACTCAGATTTTATGTATAATTGTTATGGTGATAACATATGCTCTAGCTGGGGATGCTATCCTCCCTGTGAGGTAGCAAAGAACTGTAGACCCGGTGCCTTCTTCATTGGGTCGCTTTCAAAACATGTGCGTGTACCCTGTTACGTCTTGGAGACTAAACGTCATATTTTAAAACTGGACTTTTCAAACCGCTTCTCAACTGGATGCTAAAAAAATACCGCTAGGATATAACTGTACATACTACTGAAAATTTAAAAGAATGCTTGACTAACAAGCTTATTTTCACACTCCTACCTACCCTATCTAAAGGAGTGTCAATCAAGTGAAATTGTAATTCCAATGTAGCCATGACAACATTCTATCCACTGTTCGTTTTCTTTGCACTTGCTTGTTCCAAATCTTTTTTGCTGATAATTCATTCAAAATTTCATCCATAAGTCCAATTATTAAAAAATCAAAAGCACCTGGACTGTTCACTTCCTCCAACGGGACTGCAAATGGATATTCTAAAACATGCACAAAACAACTATCATGTTTCACTCCTTCCACTGCATTTTTGTTTTCAGGTGATTTAACCTGTTGACTTCTATTGAGAAACTGACAAGTTTGTTGAGAAGTTTGGTAGTAAGAATTTCTTGAGTCATAAGGAAACCATGGCTGGAGAACATCGTTTGGTGTAAAAAGAATCATATTCGATACATACATTGATTCGTTACTTTCTTTATCCTTAAGCTTGCAATCCACTATTATTTGTAGATTTTGATTGTAAACCCTTTCCATATAATGTGTCTTGGGTCATGAATCATATGAAAGAATGTTTCCTTTTCAGGAGCCAAGACAAAAGAGAAATCTTCCTTCACAAGTGTTTTTTCGCTACTTGGAGTCTCCATAGATGTAGTTTCAGAATCTCCATCCATGTCTAGGCCGCTTAGAAATAGGGCCACCACATCATTTTCAAGGGAAGAAAGACAACTTTGAAACACTTTGTCTTGTTGGAAATATTGTTGAACATCTACATTAGTTTTAGGAGAAGGAAGATGGCCTTTAATGACAATTTCTTGATCAACTTCTTCTTTTTTAACCAAGTGGTTAAGCACAGGTTGCAACTCTGAATTGGAACACCTTTTCAAGTAATCAACTACGTGATCGTTTAATGCATGTGAATGTCGTTGGTCTTCCTCAATGATAACAATATTCTCATGTAAAACAATACCACTGTGAATGTAGTCATAACTCCCTTCTTTCTCTACTATATCATGATTTTCATTCAACCATTCAAAGGAAGAAAAACATAATGGAAGAGAATTTTTATCTATAAGTCCACTTCTTTCTTCATATTCAACATCATTCATGGATGCTTTGTGATTTGAAACATTATAGACATTTTGTTTCAATAGTTCGAAAGAGGAAAAACACAATGGCATGGTTCTTTTACCTGATTCAAAACCTTCTTCATTTTCTTCCCTGTTTTCATAGGCACATTTTTCAACTTCTTTGGATCGCTGAACACACTCATTTTTAGGTTCGTCTTCAACCAATGGCTTCAAATTTGTACTAAGAAGACCTTCTATGTAATAAGTACCAGGGTTATCAAACACATGAGAAGATTGCTGCAATTTCTTGTCAACTTTTTTCAGTGAATCAGTGTGATTTGGCATCAATGCACATTCCCTTGCTTAAATGATTGTCTTATAATTTTCTTTTAACAATTTAAATGCAAAAAAGCATAAAGGCAAAGAATTCCCTTCAACTGATTCCATACTTTCTTCTTTGCAACTTTGATATGTAGGTTGATTTCTCTTGTTACACTGCTGAAAAGGAACATTTTCTGATAGAGAACATGCAGTTTGGAATATAATTTTTTGCAAAATCATTGGCATTAAAAACTTCAAGAGGGAATATGATAATATTAACTCTCTGTTCAATATTCAAATCAACCGTTTTCTGTTCATATTCATTGTCATTTTCTTTAGCATCTAACTCTTCATTTTGAATCTGTTTACATGCTTGGATATTGTGTTGAATATCCTAAGCAACATTAAACATTTGTTGTAAGGACTTAGGTCTTCTTTCCATTAGGAGGAAAGACAAATTTGGATGAAGAGTTGTTGTATAATGGAGCATGGCAGCAACTTCTGTGGGTTGAATTTCTTGAGGCAATTTGTAGTAAATACTGGAAAACCTTCTACTGAATATAGAAATAGTTTCATTGCTCTACCTTTCCAAGGCATAGAACTCTGTAAGTTGTAGATCCAAAGATTTATTTTTGCCCCATCACTTTAAAAAGACATTCTTCAACTCCTCCCATGAGCTAATTGTCTCTGGATGCAAATGTTTAAACAAATCTTTGGTGTCTCCTTTCAAGGATTGAGAGAAGGCCCTCATACAAACATCATCATGGTCAATCTCAAAAAAATCTATAAAATGCTCAAACCCTTGGATTTTTCAGCTGAGATGGCATCAGGTTCCCCATCAAACATAGGTAGGTACTCATAGTGTTTTGGAGGAAAATCATGAAGGATGTGAGGTAACTTTAAGGGTCTGTATATATGCTGAGTCTTGGAGGGTTTTGGATCAAGTGCAGGAGATGAAATATGATTCCTGGTTTCATGAGGCTCATCAACTTGGTTATGGTCATCACATGGCCCAGATGGATAATTTTTATCAAAATGAGTGATACAGTGAGGATATGCATGTACAACTTTAAGAGGAGGATATATAGTTTCAAGATTCTCATGATCATCATTAGAATGCAGCAGGTAAAGAAAAAATTGTTTGGCATGTTCAAGGAAGGACCAGAGGCAACTTATAACAAAAAATAAAATGCCTTGGAAAAAATCCATTTTTAAGTACTTGTTTTCTTCCATAATGTCTTTTAATACCTCTGTCAAGGGATCTCATCTTCCAGTGGAGTCTTTGAATTACATTTGAAGCTTGAGTGGATTCACCAATAATGTTTTGGAAGCTAGATTCTGCATTGAGAGTGGAGTCGCCATTGAAGATTTGAATTTCTGGATTCTTCTACCAATGGAATCACCTGCAAACTAATTTTTGATGTGTGGAGTCGCCAGAGCAGGAATACAGCCAATATGTGCCCAAGTGTCTACTGCTCTCAGACCTTAGAACTCAACCATGTCGTTCTTTCACAGGGAAAATTTTTCAATTTTGTCCCCGACAATGGCGCCAGAATGGTTACCTTTGTCCTCTACTTTGACAGTCGAGCAGATTTACAGGGTGATAAATAATAATTTATTTCTTCTTTGCAAGCTCTTTGACTTCTTTGACCTTTTGGGGCTTCAAGCCAACATATGAGGGTCCTCCAACTTCGTAAGGCCATAACTCTTGAACCGTGAGGAGTTATGTGATGTTCCACATACCACCAGAAATGACATGACATGTACTATCCATATAGAATAGTATTACCTTAAAATATATTAAAAATCATACCATTATACATGAAACAACCTTGGGTCCATTACCGAAACCTTTTTGCTACTGGAATTCGCTACCGGACTTTCTTCAAGGGTTGACATCAATGACAACCAACCTTAATCAACACTACAAACTCTATGAGAGGATGCTTTTAAATGGTATACTTCATTAATGCCTAAATCCATTACTAGATGGGATGTGTTAGAAGATTCATTTGCAGAAAATTTCATCCCAAAGGTGCATTCATATGTTTTTGTTTATGTTTTAAATTTTTTTACCCACCCATCCTCTCCCATATGGAAGCAAGATAAAAAAACACCCAATTTTGAAGAAGAATTTAATCAAAGAGTGGATGAAATTTTTAAGTCAAATCATGTTGCTGAAGATGAAGATGAAACTTCCAAATTACAAGAAGAAAATTTCATCCTCCTATATACTCCATATGAAGATAATTCAAGCAACAAATTTGAGAATGAGAAGCCTCCACCAAATATAAAAAAGTATTTCATCCTTGTAATAGATGAAACATGTAACACACCCACTAACATAAATCAAAATTTTTGGGTTAATTTCTCACAAATGCGAATTCTCCAGAAACTTGCATTAGCGAACTACCAATCCCCGATTCAATATCGGGATTCGAGGTTTCGGACTTTCTGCTTTCGAGAGTCCCTGTCCTCTCGAATCCCCGATGGAACAAATCTCCAATGCGCCCCTTTTTCACTAGCCCCTTCTAGCGTACTGCTGGTCCACGTGACCTGCGTTCATATGACCCCAGTCATATGCTTCTGTCGGGGTTTCTTCTATCGGGGTTTTGACACCCACGATGTTTTGGAAACTTGAATCACCGACCTTTGATATTCGATTCACTCCTTTGTTGCCTCAGCCCCACTTGGCTAAGCCTTTGGCCCACACGACCGGCTCCTATATGACCACTGTAACCACTTCTCATCGGGGTTTTGGGGTTTGCGGTGCCGAGGTGCACATGTACCTGGAACTCCCGATCCTCCAATCCCCGATGTGCTTCAGCCCTCCAAGCTAATCCCTAGCCAATGTGACCATTGATTCTCGGACCGTAGTCCTACCTCTCGTCGGGGCTGCGGGGTTTCCAATGTCATGAAACGCATACCCATAGGTTTCCCGATTTCTCGAACACCGATTCTTCGTCAAGATGACAGCTGGCTCCCACTACGGCTCTTCCCCCAGCTCCGTTATTCGGACAGTTGTTCCCCACTGATTGGGGTTTTGCGGATCGCGCTTTCAAAGTGCACAATTCACTTGTCACCGGGATCCCCAATATCCCCATGAACTCCAAATGCCGGTAGATTGACTCCTTGTCAGGATCTTCTCCGATGACGCAGATCTCTACTACATGTCCTTTAAATGAACGGTCCCGATTTCCTCCGGGGTTCGGGGCTTGAAATGTCTCGAGTTCCTTGTCCTCAGGAACTCCAATATGTCGATTCCTGACTCTTCCTGGAGGTCCAACATCTGTCCTCCGCTAGTTCCACCTGTGGCCGACACAACTCTCTCCTATTGGGATTTCGCATATCGCGATTCCAAACTACGAGGGTTTCTTCCCTTCGAAATCCCCGATTATCTGAACTCCGACCCTTCTAGATCTACTAACATGCGTCCTCCAAAATGAACGGTTTAGATCATGTCGGGAAATCGCGGATCGCGATTCCGTATGACAAGGTTTCTTTGTGCTCAAAAACTCTGATTCTCCGATTCCCGACTCCCGGGATCTCCTGACACGTATTCCCCATGATAGACGGTCCTGCGCCTATCGAGATATCACGGATCATGATTCCTGATGTCGTGATCTCTGCCCTCTCGGAATTCCCGATGACATTCTAGAAACTCTCCTCTGTTCACTAGGGCTTAACCCCGGTGAAACTCCTGCCAGATCTAACGGTTCACGGGAGTTCAGCTGTTGATCCCACGGTTCACCAACCTTCCACGCTTAGACTCTAATGTGGTCGTAACCTCCTTTCACCTCAGTGAGATTCAACGGTTCTAATGCCACTTTGTGTGTTCTTCCACAACTTTTATAGACGGGGAAATCAACGGTCCGGATGTTCTCATGGAACACGGGGATTTACGGCCTTAGACTCTTCACTATCCATGAAGACACAGGAAAATCAGGTGGTAAGGCCTTTAATGCCCTACCTCCTCCTACTAATCTAACAGTCGTGGGGACACTGTGGATTTCCCGACGAATCCTCATCCGTTGACTTGATATTCCTCCCTTAAACTGCCATCTCGGGTTTATAAGGGAATCACTCCTCCTCGTGCAATGTTACTAAGACTTACACCTTCAAGTTCCTATTTCAAGTTTTGGGTAAACCTTTCCAAGGGGGAAATCTCTACAAGAGACCTATTCTAGGGCTTTCCTGAAGATGGGTAGGGGAAACAGCTTCCCGAGGACAGGCTGGGAGCCTAACTTAGCTCGATCTAAGCATAACTAGATTTATTTATCAACGTAAGTCGTGCATGGTTTCCTCTGTGATGAGCATATATCAACTCATTCTTATCAATTACTGCACATACATTCTTACACAGGAAACATTTACAATTCCACAAGTCTATGAGCATATGTGACAGCATATAAATTTCAAGATGCAATATGAACAAAACACTTATCAGAAATAACTTCAGCAATGGATGCAACTGCTGAGAGGGGTGCTCGTTTCCACCCAACCGTAGGCGTAGCGACTCCTAATGGATTTACTACTAGCCACCCCTGAGCTGAGACCACGATGTTGTTGAGACTGCGTCTCCCTGTCTGCCAGTGACCAGGAGCGAAGGTTGCAATCCTTCCTCTCTGCCATCACTCACTCTGCGTAAAAATTTCCAGATTTCCCCTCTCGTCTACCTCCTCAATCGCCTCTGCCATACGCCTTATCCTATCGCGAGGTTGTGTGTAGCGCGATTTCCCTCGCACTGATCAGGCCTGATGGCTCTACGAATGGGTGGTTCACCATCCCATCCCTCATCAAGCCATCCACCTACCAGTCAATGAGCCATTAATTTTCAAGGCCAGCGAGCCGCTTTTGGTTCTCCGGGCCAGTGGAGTCCAAATATGGTATTTAATTCTTAGTGGAAGTTAACACCACCTTCTTAGGTGCCTTCCACCGCCATCGTGGCATCTTTTCTGCACATCCCCTCTCAGCAGTCTTGCAATGATTCAAAATGTTATTCACATTCATTGACCTCTTCCTGTAGGTCCATTTACATCACATATTCATACTTATGAGTTTGCCATAGTCCTTGGCCAGTCCAGTTATATTTACAAACTGGGGGAAACAGGGTGTTACAATTCCCTCCCCCTTAAAAGGGAACATCGTCCTCGATGTTCTTAGCTACTAATCATGAATTACATGTACAGAAGTAAACAAAATCGGATATGTCTGTCTCATAGCATCCTCCATTTCCCATGTAGCCTCATCTGGGCCAAAATGTTTCCATTGCACCTTGACCTGTGCAATGGTTCTGTTCCAGAGTGGGGTTTCCTTTCTGTCCAGTATGCATTGGGGTTCTGGTAGGAATTCTCCCTCCGGTTCCACCTGGATCACAGACCAGTCAATTATATGATTAGCATCATGTACATATTTCTTTAATAATGAAACATGGAAAAAATTATGTGCTTTTACTGTGGGAGGATGTGCTAGCCGATAGGCTACAGGCCCCACTCTATCTAGAACTTCAAAGGGTCCACAATACCAGGGTGCCAATTTGGCACAAGCTCCCATTTTCAGGGAACTCCTTCTGGGCTTAATTCTGAGGTATACATGATCTCCTGTTTGGAACTCTCTTGGAGTTCTCTTTTGATCAGCATGACTTTTCTGTCGGTTCTAAGCGGCCTTCAGATTTTGTTTTATCTGAGTCACTTGTTGTTCCATTTCTTTCAACATATTGGGTCCAATAGAAATTCTATTTACAGGATCACTCCAGCTGACTGGAGTATTACACTGTCTATCATAGAGGACCTCGAATGGACTCATCTTTAAGGACACTTGATAGCCATTGTTGTAGGCAAATTCTACCAATGGCAGGTAGTCTTCCCATTTCCTGGGCTGATGCATCACATGCATCCTTAACATATCTTCTAATATCTGATTTACTCTTTCTGTCTGTCCATCGGTTTGAGGGTGATAGGCAGTACTAAACAACAATTTGGTCTCTAAACCTGTCATCGGTGATTTCCAAAATTTGTAAGTGAATTTTGTGTCTCTGTCAGATATTATCTCTTTTGGCATATCGTGCAGTCTGAATACCTCTTTCATGAATATCTGGGCGATATTTATCACCTTACAGATTGATTTGATGGGGATGAAATGAGCGGACTTGCTCAGTTTATCCACCACTACCATAATGGCATCATTCTGTTTGGTTGAAGTTGGTAATCCAGTGATAAAATCCATGGAGATGGTTTCCCATTTCCATTCTGGGATGGGTAAAGGGTGTAATAGTCCTGCTGGGTGTCGATGTTCTGCTTTAACCTTTTGGCATTCTATGCATTGGGCCAAATATTTGGCTACGTCCTTCTTCAATCCTGGGCAATAAAATTGCTTCCAGGTGGCAGTAATCATGTTCTGGTATCCTGGGTGACCAGTGTAGGGTCTTTTATGTAGTTCATCCATGATGAACCTCTTCAAGTCGTCACAACTGGGAATGTACAGTCTATCTCTGTAGGTGAGTAGACCTCCTTCGGTCCTCTAATAGCCTTCGTATTTTTCTCTAGTGGGTTCCTGTTGTAGGTATAGGGTCACCTTTCGGATGAAGGGATCGGTTTCTTGTGCCTTTTTGACTCTGTTCTTGACATCTGTCTCACAGGTGCTCACCGCTACTAGGTGAATTGTTCTCATGCTTCTGCTAAGGGCATCGGCCACCCTATTCTCCTTCCCTTTGATGTGTTTGATTTCAAAGTCAAATTCGCTAAGGAGGGCCATCCATCTAGCTTATCTAGCATTGAGCTTGGGTTGATCAAACAAATACCATAATCCACAGTGATCTGTCATAAGCACAAATTTCCTTCCCAGGAGGTAATGCCTCCATATTTTTAAGGCATGCACTATGGCAGTCAATTCTAGATCATGAGTCACATAGTTGAACTCATGTTCATTCAGTTTTCGGGATTCATAGCAGATCACCTTTCCTTCCTGCATAAGGACTCCTCCGAGCCCTTCTTTACAGGCATCTGTGCACATAAGGAAGTCAGCTTCTGGGTCAACGATTTTCAACACAGGTGCATGGGTTAGTAGATGTTTCAAGGTTTGAAATATTTCTTCACATTGCTGTGTCCACAGAAATTTTGTTCCCTTCTTCTGGAGGGCAGTGATTGGACAACCAATCTTGGAAAAATCTTTTATAAATCTTCTATAGGATTCCGCCAATCCCATAAAGGATCTGATGTCTGAGACATCCTTTGGGGTAGGCCATTCCATGATAGACCTGATCTTGTTAGGGTCTACTGCTACCCCTTCCTTGGACAACACATGTCCCAAGTAATGTATTTGCTTCTGAAAGAAGTCACACTTGCTGAATTTAGCATAGAGTTGATGCTCTCTTAGCACTTGCAGCACAAGTCTAAGATGTTCTTCATGTTCTTCTCTATTCTTAGAGTAGATTAATATGTCATCAATGAAAACTAGTACAAATTTATCTAAAAATTTACTGAGTACATTGTTCATTAGGCACATGAAAGTGGCAGGGGCATTGGTCAACCCAAATGGTACTACCACAAACTCATAATGACCATACCATGTCCGGAAAGCGGTTTTATGGATGTATTCCCCCTTAATTCGGACTTGATGGTATCCCGACCTCAAGTCAATCTTTGAGAAAACAGATGCACCTCCCAACTGATCGAATAGATCGTCGATTCTGGGCAACGGGTACTTGTTATTTATGGTTACTTTATTAAGTTGTCTATAGTCTATACACAGTCTAAGGGTGCCATCCTTCTTTTTCACAAACAGGACTGGTGCTCCCCATGGGGACACGCTGGGTCGAATATAACCCTTGTCCATCATTTCCTTCAATTGCAATTTGAGTTCAACTAATTCAGGTGTGCTCATCTGGTAGGGTGTTCTAGACACCGGCACCGCTCCTGGTGTGAGTTCTATCAAGAAGTCAATGTCTCTTCTCGAAAGTAGACCCGGTACCTCTTCTAGAAATACATCTCTGTACTCTCTCAGGATAGGGTGATCATCGGGGCTTGGCTTAGTGCCTTCGATTATTTTCAATGCCTGTATTGCATATAGGGGACATCCCTTTCGACAATACTTCCTCATTTGCAGGGCTGATATTTGCCTCACCGAGACTAGTTTTCGGATCCCTTGGAGGGTTATCCTTTGTCCTTCTTTGCTCACACATTCTAAGGTTTTATGGTAACAGTCCAATTTGGCTTTATGGGCGGCCAGCCAGTCCATACCAATCAACAGATCGTATGATCCCAGGGGTAATACATTAAGGGTTGCTTGGGTGGAAAATTTACCCAACATTAATTAGCAAGCTGGTACGACCTCCACTACCTTTCTTTTGATGCCAGTGGCTAACTGTAACAACCATAGTTTAGTTTGCTTCTGTGGCTGTAGCTTGCACTTATCAACAGTTTTAGGGGCTATATTACTCAAATTTGAACCAAGGTCAATCAAAACAGACACTAGGTGGTTGAAAATCATACCTTCTATTTCCACCACTGAAGCTTGGTGGTCAGCCTGGTTATTATCCAAGGCTACATAAATCTGTGGCACACTCCTTGCCACATCATTGACTGTGGTCGCTTCCTGAAGGTTATAAACTTTTCGACTGTTCTGTTGTCGGTGTGGACAGTCTCTTCGGAGATGCTCTTCCCCACAATCCCAGCATTCCAAAGGTTTCCTCTTTGGGTTATTCGTCTTTACTGGTATACGTCCAGAAGTTTTATTTTCATCCATCGAGGTAAAGTTCTGCTGGAGTACACTCCGAGTTGGGAAGTTCATTCCGGGGTTCTTCTGGTAGTTTTTAAATCTCGAGGATTTGTTCCCTTTTTCTGAAATCTCGAACCACTCTTTTGTTTCCAGTCTCCACGAGGCTCTGCCCGATGTCCATATTGTTCATGACAATATGTTGCCTTTCTTATAGTATCTTCTAAGGTCTTTGGCTCGTCAAATTTGATTTGGTTCCGGTATTCTTTGGGTAGCCCACTGATGAAGCATTGTTCCTTCGCCTTCTCTTCTTTGATGTAGGGTACATATCTCAGTAAGTCAAGGAATTTGTTGACATATTCCTCCATGGTAAGTTGGCCCAGTTTGAGTTCATAAAACTCTTTAGCCTTCTCGTCAAAATACCTTTCCGACAAATACTTCTTCTGGAAGTACTTCTCAAACTGTTTCCAAGACAGGTCCTCCTCGCGGACCCCTTTCATATTCTTAAGGTCTTCCCACCAGATGGAAGCCTTTCCATTTAGATTGAAAGTGGCCACTCGAGCCTTCAAGTTCTCTGAGAAATCATGGACTCTGAAATATTTCTTCAGTCCAAGTAGCCAAGCCTCAGCTTCCTCTCTCTTCTTTATCTCGCCGTCGAAGGAGGGGGGTTTGGCCTTTTTGAATTCCTCAAATTTATGACTCTTGGAAGTCTTTTGCCTCTTTTGTTTCTTTTGAGAATAGGAACTGGTCCTACTACTGGAAGAACCTTCGGAATCACCAGCTTCCTTCTCAGTGGAATTGTCTGGCATTGGTCCTTTACCTCTGGGGTGGACCTTTCTAGATGTGCTTCTCTCAGTGTGGCCACTGACACGACCATGATTCTGCATCTCAGGTTCATGTTGCATTTGTCGTTGTAGGTAAGATAAGCTCTGCAGTAGAACTGCATTAATTTTGGTTTGCTTTTCTTGTTCTTTCATCATCCTTTCATTATAGGCCTTGCAACTTTGCAATTCGGCCATGAGACTCCTCACTGTCTCAGCTAAGTTTGGAGGGGTTCTTACTACCCTTCTTTCATCAGACTCCTCGTCTCTATTGTGGGAGCCTTCTCCCACCTCTTGGTGAGTCACCATACTCTGCGTTTGTAGATTCCCATGGTTGATCGTCCGCTTGAGTGAAAATACAAACGCTGGATATTAGTCAAGAGTTAAATATATTTTATAATTCACGCATAATTTCATAAATCTTTCACATGCATACACAGTCGGGTTTTCATATTCCAAGTTTTTAATCCTGGATAAGATAGTTAAGTCAGGGGGTTACTCCTCATAGGAGTGTTTCGTACGAGGTTTATGCGCAACTGGTGCATGAGCCCAATCAGGCCGAGTGTTGTAACCATGCTCTGATACCACTTTGTAACACACCCACTAACATAAATCAAAAATTTTGGGTTAATTTCTCACAAATGCGAATTCTCCAGAAACTTGCATTAGCGAACTTCCAATCCCCAATTCAATATCGGGATTCGGGGTTTCGGACTTTTCACTATCGAGAGTCCCTGTCCTCTCGAATCCCCGATGGAACAAATTTTCGATGCGCCCCTTTTTCACCAACCCCTTCTAGCGTACTGCTGGTCCACGTGACCTGCGTTCATATGACCCCATTGATATGCTTATGTCGGGGTTTCTTCTATCAGGGTTTTGACACCCACGATGTTTTGGCAACTTGAATCACCGACCTCCGATATTCGATTCACTCCTTTATTGCCTCAGCCCCACTTGGCTAAGCCTTTGGCCCACATGACCAGCTCCTATATGACCACCATAACCACTTCTCATCGGGGTTTCGGGGTTTGTGGTGACGAGGTGCACATGTACCCGAAACTCCCGATCCTCCAATCCCCGATGTGATTCAGCCCTCCAAGCTAAGCCCTGGCCAATGTGACCACTGATTCCGGGACTGTAGTCCTACCTCTCGTCTGGGCTGCGGGGTTTCCAATGTCGTGAAATGCATACCCATAGGTTTCCCAATTTCTCGAACACCAATTCTCCGTCAAGATGACAGCTGGCTCCCACTACGGCTCTTCCCCCAGCTCCATTATTCGGACAGTTGTTCCCCACTAATTGAGGTTTTGCAGATCGCGATTTCAAAGTGCACAATTCACTTGTCACCGGGATCCCCGATATCCCGATGAACTCCAAATGCCAGTAGATTGACTCCTTGTCGAGATCTTCTCCGATGACGCAGATCTCTACTACATGTCCTTTAAATGAACGGTCCCGATTTCCTCTGGGGTTCGGGGCTTGAAATGTCTCGAGTTCCTTGTCCTCGGGAACTCCGATATGCTGATTCCCGACTCTTCCCGGAGGTCCGACATCTGTCCTCTGCTAGTTCCACCTGTGGCCCACACAACTCTCTCCTGTCGAGATTTCACATATCACGATTCCAAACTATGAGGGTTTCTTCCCTTCAAAATCCCCGATTCTATGAACTATGACCCTTGTGGATCTACTGACATGCATCCTCCAAAATGAACGGTTCAGATCGTGTTGGGAAATTGCGGATCGCGATTCCGTATGACAAGGTTCTTTGTGTTCGAAAACTCCGATTCTCCGATTCCCGACTCCCGAGATCTCCTGACATGTATTCCCCACGATAGACGGTCCTGCACCTATCGGGATATCGTGGATCACGATTCCTGATGTCATGATCTCTGCCCTCTCGGAACTCCCGATGACATTCTAGAAACTCTCCTCTGTTCACTAGGGCTTAACCCCGGTGCAACTCTTGCCAGATCTAACGGTTCACGGGAGTTCGACTACTGATCCCACGGTTCACCAACCTTCCACGCTTAGACTCTAATGTGGCCGTAACCTCCTGTCACCTCAGTGAGATTCAACGGTTCTAATTCCATTTTGTGTGTTCTTCCACAACTTTTATAGACGGGGAAATCAGCGGTCCGGATGTTCTCATGGAACACGGGGATTTACGGCCTTAGACTCTTCACTATCCATGAAGACATAGGAAAATCAGGTGGTAAGGCCTTTAACGCCCTATCTCCGCCTACTAATCTAGCGGTCATGGGGAAACTGTGGATTTCCCGACGAATCCTCATCCGTTGACTTGATATTCCTCCCTTAAACTGCCATCTCAGCTTTTTATGGGAATCGCTCCTCCTCGTGCAATGTTACTAAGACTTGCACCTTCAAGTTCCTATTTCAAGTTTTGGGTAAACCTTTCCAAGGGGGAAATCTCTACAAGAGACCTATTCTAGGGCTTTCCTGGAGACGGGTAGGGGAAACAGCTTCCCGAGGACGGGCTGGGAGCCTAACTTAGCTCGATCTAAGCATAACTAGATTTATTTATCAATGTAAGTCGTGCATGGTTTCCTCTGTGATGAGCATATATCAACTCATTCTTATCAATTACTGCACAGACATTCTTACACAGAAAACATTTACAATTCCACAAGTCTATGAGCATATGTGACAGCATATAAATTTCAAGATGTAATATGAAAAAAACACTTATCAGAAATAACTTCAGCAATGGATGCAACTGCTGAGAGGGGTGCTCCTTTCCACCCAACCGTAGGCGTAGCGACTCCTAATGGATTTACCACTAGCCACCCCCGAGCTGAGACCACGATGCTATTGAGACTGCGTCTCCCTGTCTGCCAGTGACTAGGAGAAAAGGTTACAATCCTTCCTCTTTGCTATCACTCACTCTGCGT
Source organism: Picea engelmannii (assembly GCA_009831015.1). Classification (NCBI taxonomy): domain Eukaryota; kingdom Viridiplantae; phylum Streptophyta; class Pinopsida; order Pinales; family Pinaceae; genus Picea; species Picea engelmannii. Next base: position 910,408 of record ML777164.1, read on the forward strand.
AAAAATTGCCAGAGTTCCCCTCGCATCTGCCTCCTCTATCGCCTCTGTCATACGCCTTATCCTCTCGCGAGGTTGTGTGTGGCGCGATTTCCCTCGCACTGATCAGGCCTGACGGCTCTATGGATGGGCGGTTCACCATCCCATCCCTCATCAAGCCATCTGCCTACCAGTCTGTGAGCCATTAATTTTCAGGGCCAGCGAGCTGCTTTTGGTTCTCCGGGCCAGTGGAGTCCAAATATGGTATTTAATTCTCGGTGGAAGTTAACACCACCTTCTCAGGTGCCTTCCACTGCCATCGTGGTCTCTTTTCTGCACATCCCCTCTCAGCAGTCCTGCAATGATTCAAAATGTTATTCACATTCATTGACCTCTTCCTGTAGGTCCATTTACCTCACATATTCATACTTATGAGTTTTCCATAGTCCTTGGCCAGTCCAGTTATATTTACAAACTGGGGGAAACAGGGTGTTACAAAACATCACAAGAGAACTTGCAGCAAGAAGAATTGACGAAAGAAAACAATTTTGAGAATAAAGAAGACAGCCATTGCATAGAAGAAGAACATTGCCAAGACATCGCCAATGAAACAATAATTTTGAATGTGGAAAAAGAAGAAAAAGAGAATCTTTTCAAGAAAGAAATTTCTCATTTGATTGAAGATAACAACACTTTGGGGCAGCCAAGAGTAGATTATATTGAATATTGGTTCGAAAGTATTGTCACCCTGCCAATGAAAACAAGTCTTCTACACACATTGTTCGATCCCCTTGTGGTACATTTTCGGCATGCTCTTGATTTTCATGCTCCTGGTTTATTGGTAGCAACCCCCATCTTTCTCTTACTACTGGAGACCATTTCACAAGTCAGTGGGATGCTTGAATGGATCCATTGGAAATCTTTCTATACCTAAGATTCCCCTTTCTTTCAAGGGAGTTAGGGTAGGTAGATCATGTATGTACATATTTTATTTCTTCAGTTGAGTTTTGCATAATAAGGCAGTCTTTATATTGAAGTTTGAAGATAACTCCATGAAGGAAGAAGAATTACAAGAGTTCAATTTGAAGATGACTCCATAGCCCAATGGAGAAGGTATCTGGTCTTGAGATTCTGGTGTTCTCAACAACCCGCAGGGGATCACTGTCCCGCAGTTGGAGCTTGTTGTTGACCAAAATTTGGTCAGCTATATATTCCTGCTCCTGAAATAATAATAAAAAAATGATATCAAAAGGTGAAATTTTTTGAACTATTATAAATTCCTTGTATAGTCCTTGGTCTCAGCTTCAACACACATTTTTCGGATCAGAAATTCGAGTTCGTATGCTCAAGATATCTACGTTTGAAGTTGAAACTGGAAAAGGGCACCTCTTACATGTGGAATAAAGTTAATCTTTTGGAAGCGCTTTTAAATCTTTTTGGCTTCAAGACCCTTGAAAATATTCTTGTACTGGGTTCAAAACCCATAAAAAGATATTCATGGCATTTCTCGTGGGCACGTGTCATTCTCCTCTACTTAACATTTATTTGAGTTATGGCAGTCGGTCAGACTCACCATAACTCCCTCACCTCTTCATCCCCCTCACGTTCATCCCCGACAAACTCACCTTACCCCCCTCTCTCCATTTCCTCATCCCTCACTCCTCACCCATCCCATACTTAACATTGATTTGAGTTATGGCGGTTGGTCAGACTCGCCATAATGCAAATATTTTCCTCCCCCTCACTTCCCAACCCGCCAACCCTTCTTCACCACCTACAAATTGCACCCCCTCATTTATTATGTTGGTTGTGGAGCCTAATTATCTTCCTGATTCAAAGGTCTTTTACTTTCAGCCTTGTTTATGCCCCATGAAGTATTTACACCCTAGAAGTATGTACACTCTTCCACGCGGAGGAGTGCAAAGGGGGGGTACCCCCTCTGCGGGGTCCGGGGGGGATATCCCCCAATAGGGGGGTCTGGGGGAAAGCACGACCCTAGCGGGGGTTCGGGGGTGAAGCCCCCAAAGGAAAAATTGCCTTGTAAATGTATATTGTAATTTCATTGTAAATCTAGACCGTTCATTATAAGGTCGCAGATCTAACGGTAGAGATTATGTTAGGGTTTTTTTTTCCCTAGAAGGAAACCCTCTTTTATGAGGGAAATGTATTGCGGCTATGGATGATGGTGAATATTGTATTCTGAGATAGGAGACTGTGAGAGAAAGAAGAGGAAGTTATAGCGGGTTTGTTGTAGGTTGTATCATTTCATATGCTAGATAATAATAAAGGAAGGACCTGACAATTTCTCTGGTGGACATAGCCCACACTAGGTGAACCATGTAAATCTGTGTCTCTATTGTATTGTGTATCTTCTGTGTTTTGTTTCCGCATTTGTTTTATTTTATTGCTCCACGGTCCTGTTTTTCTAACATATTCCACCTACAAATTGCACTCCTCTCACTTCTGCCACCTACAAATTACCCCCCTACCTCACCTCAAATATCTCCCTCCCCCTCACTTCCCAACCCACCAACCCTTCTCCTCCACCTACAAATTACCCCCCCACCTCACCCTACATCACCCCCCTCACCTCCGCCACCTACATTTCTACCCTTTCCCCTTTTYYGTACACTCMCATGCTTCATACACTTAACTCATKTWCATGAAACATTATTACTATTATAATATTCACCTTTAACTTTTCCACTTTATACATTATTTTATGTAATCCACTTGTAACCTTATGCCATGTGCCCAAATTTCCCTGGATGACATGGAAATGTGTTTAAGCCTATTGAGGAGTGTCACATGGAAGCCATTAATTGGAGACACATGGCTATATATTAATGGTTGGACGAAATTTAATTCAAGGGCCTAGATTTGTCCACAAATTTTGATCAGTGGTGCCTGAGTAACGATCTTGCAAAGGCCATAACGTGAGCTTCGGGTGTCAGAATCGCGAAAACTTTATACCATTGGAAATTTATTTCGACGTAGAAGATGATGGTACATGTTTCAAAAGCTGAAGGTTGATGCATTTTCCCCAAAAATTAAAATATCAGGTAGCTGCATTTGTAATAGACATGCATGACAACTCGACTTCACGAGCTCATATCTTGAGATTCATGCGACGGATTTGGATAAATTTTATATTGTTTGAAAGATAAGACAATGAAGATCAGATCAGAAGTGGTTTACATGAATAAAAAGTTGTTTTTAAATTCTAAAAAATTAAATTACAGTCGTCATATTTGTATGGAAAATTAACTAAATTGTGAAAATAAAAGTTTATTTAAAAACTTTTATTAAAAAAGGAAAGAAACAATTGAGACAGTTCCTGTAACCGTCAAAGAAGACAATAGAAAGGACAAAAAAAAAACAAGTAAAGGAGATGAGATACCATCATAGTAATTTTATACTGATCACATCTTTTTGTCTTTATCAAGCTCTTCATCCAGTTACTCCACCTCTTTAAATAAAAAGGTTTAACCGAAGACCAATATTTTCATTTTTCTTCTTTCCAGGTCTTGCTGCCTTCTGCCGCCCACTTTCTTCTTTCTACGAACTTCATTCTTATATATATTTTCTTTATGGTATGTGGGAGCCCCAATCCCAGTCATTATGACAAACGCATTTTAATTTCAAAGAATATGTATTGAACTATATATTTTAGAAATTCCAAGAGAGCTATTTTGGGAACAATCTCGATTGTACTTTGTAACCCAGTTTTTCCTGAATATAAAGTATTTGAGGTTGATCTATCATTATCTCCTTTTGAGTTGCCCATGTATCACTATGTCAAAGTTCTCTTATGCATGCGGATCATTTTCTTTTAGTTTTTATGTGAGCAAAAATCTCTAGCCCTACTATGATGGATGTGAGGAATTCTGTTTATTTGCTTTAAATGTATGAATGTGTGTGTGTTTCCTGGTCCACTCTCAGGAATTCTCTTTTAAAAGAAAAATAAAAATAGTTTTCGTTTTCCGTTGTATCTATTCTATTTTCCTTTGACGAACTTCTTTAAACGTCCCACATTTTGTAAATTTCAAATAGAGGAGTACCACCTCTATAAAAATGTAGGAGGATTTGCATCCTCGTGAGGTTGTCGTTTCGGTCCTGACGGATTCAAGCGTCAACATTACCCTATGGGGAAAAAATATTTCTCTACTTCCTACATATGTTCCAATAGTAGACTTGTGGGTAGCCATATTCTTGGCTTGAATATGACAAAAAAAATTCATAGCTTCATCATCATTTTCTGAAATTTTTAGGAGAAGCTCATGTCTATTGTCTACTTTTAATCCACATGTAAGCTTCCAATAAATGTTTGTCAATTATGTTATCCACCCTTTTGGCCAACACTTGAAATTCTAAATTATAATCCTCAACAAAACCTAAGAGCTTGATTCTTGTCAACTAACTAAATAGGCTTGTACCCAAACTTTTCCATATTGGACTTCTAGGTCCCTTGTAAATAAACCCCAAATATAATTATAAAAAGGAGGGCGCCTTTTAAATACCCATTGATACCATTGATATGGTTTTGTCCCAAAATACAAAGTTGTTAAGGAAATTCTTTGCTTATAATTGGTAATCTTATACTTTTCAAAGTATTTCTATGTGACTCACCCATGTAAAGACATTTGCTCCATCAAAATTTCTTAATTCAACCTTAGGAAAGTGGATACTCTAAAAAACCCATCCATGATTTGCTTCAATAACAGAGTTAAATATTCATGGAATATGATTATTTGTGGGGGTTGTTTAACCCGAATTCTTATATCTTTATTCTCATGAGCTCCTTGGTCCAGTTTATCACTTTAAGGAAGACTCTTATATATCTAGGGAATGCATGAGCATGGTTTATTTTCTTATTGAAAACATTAGCATTTTTGAACATTATATTACCAAGTTCCTTATATTAGCTCGACAAATTGGATACGTGGTTTGTTAAGTCTTCACTTTCTTCATGAGTCATGGATGAGCTCTCTAGAGATTTAGTCAGTGTAGAATTTTTTCCAACAACCCTTGCCATGTGATCCAACAATAATATCTACCTATAATTCTCCTCTTTTTTCCGTTTATCACACTTTTTGAATCACCTCAAACATATCTTCCAATAAAAAGTTATGAAATTTTCAAGTTAACATACATTTTTAAGTTTCTAATTAGCGATTGTCTTATACGCTAACCTTCGACGTGTTACAACTTCGTCAACTATAATTTTCTATTGTTGATACTTTTATAGGATGTGATATAAAATGTTATCTTCAAGGTCCCACTAGTTCCATTCAATTTGGACCTTTCAAGAGAAATTTATGCTTGCATTGGGAGAATTTGTTGTTTTTATCTTAATTCAGGAGAGTGAAATTGTACTCACTGCCATGTGAAATTTGGACTTGAAACATCCTAGTCTATTTTCTTTCCAATGCAATCAATACCATTCCATTTGGACTTCGATAACTTTGGTTGACTAATTTTAGGATTAGTAAAAACCCCAACTTTCATGTAACTATGAAAGTATTGTGAACTAGAAATTATTATGTCAATGATTACATTCAAAAAAAATTATTTTATTTGCAATAGCCCAAATTGAATCTTGATATTCACATTAAGATAAAAAATAATAATAATAATTAAGAAATTACAATATTAACATTTTTTTAACATTTTACATATACAATTTCAAGAAAAAAAATTAATTTAAAATTTAGAATTATATATATATATATATATATATATATGTATGAGATGAGGATATTTAAATTTTTATTATTAACATTTATAATTTCTTCATTTTCAAAAGACCATTTTATAAATAATAAATTTGGGATTGTAATTTAGCATTTAGATATAATAAATAAAAATTAATTTATTTATTCAAAAAAGTTATTGCATCATTAATTATATTCAATAATTACTCTTTTTCACTTAATTTCAGCCTTAGTAAGGTTTGTGGATTACACCCAATATCATTCGACAGACCAATTTAGCGGGGCTTATGCAGTAATGAAAACATGGACCAGAACCAATCTCATTTGGTATTGTATGTATTAAGGAATTGCAATTTTAACATTGGGAAAACATAATAGTGCGTGTTTGGTGATTTTTTTAACTATCTTTTAACACATTAACACGTACAAATTTAAGATTTACGACCCGCTAAAAATTCATAAGTTTCAGATGTCCATATGTTCCAAAAAAAAAAAGTGCTTGTCCGGAACCAGCATCGAGTCCTCCGAATTATGTTTTCTCTCCATGTTACAATACCTCAGTCTCATTTGATAGGTACAATCCTGACCTGCTTCAGAAATATATCATCTTTTCACCACATAAGTTTGGTGGGAACAACCTTCACAAGAGTATTCCTTTTGAATTGGGCATGCTAAGTCAGGTGAGGGTATGTTTTTAGCCAATGGTTTTTTGGCCAATTGTATTGTAATTCTAGTTAAGGAATCTAATCCAAGACTAATTAGAGCTTTGGATACCACAAAATCATATATATATTGTATTGTAAATGGTGACTTTATAAAATGAGAATTAGAGATGCATCTCTAAACATTTTGTTGGTTTTCTTGTTTAATAGTTTCTAGGGTAAATTTCTTAATACTATGTGTGAATGCTATTGATTTCTTTTTGTTTTAGTAAAAAATATGTGTTTGCATTGCTATATTGTAAAGGTTTAAACCATACATCATTCATGTTTTGATCTTTGTGCAACATCTCTACTATTGAGTGCATGTGAGTGTGATCAATAAAGTTATATCTGCAATGAATGGCATTTTGGAAATGTTCCTACAATTATAAAATTCCCTATCATTAGGAAAAAATTATTTTCAACATTCTTTCAAGATCTACAATAAAATGCACTACACTCTTGTTTTATTTATGTTGTTGTGGTCATGTAAATACATCACGAGCTTTGTATTTGAGTTAAATGATTAAATGAGAAGAATAGTTTGTAGCTTAAAAAATTATTGAAGGGAATATCTTGATGAATATAATATAGTTGTTTCAGAAATTTCTCAAGGGAATATCTTCATGAACATAACTATAGTTGTTTATTTTTTTATAAAACTTTTACAAGTAGAGGTGGAAAAATCTATGTTCAACCTTTGATATAAAAAGTACACATCCATCTTGACCCTAGCACCCAAAGGGTGTCCTAACAAGAAGAGAATCGATGCTACCCTTCATTTAAAGGACATTCAATTGACACACTTCTATGATAAATGAGATGGGCTTTAAGTCATTGTAGTCTAAAAAAATGTATCCTACCCCATCCTTGGAACAACGCTGCCATAACGAATACATGGAAGACATATAAATTTTCTATATTTTGGTGATTAAGCAAACTCTATTTTCTTTTCAAACTATTACATTAAAAAATATATTTTTATATTTCATATTTTTATCCTATGTGCAAAGTTTTATTACACTTTCCATCCTAGAGTTCCTTCTATGCATGGACTCAACTAGCATGACTTGCCTCACCATGATAAGAAATGGTGCTTTCTATTTTCCATGCCAATGAGAATGCATCCCATGTTATATCTCATGCTTCTACATACTTTACAACTATTGGTAACATTTAGGAATATAAAGAAAAGAAATTAAGCCAGTTTAGCTTCACAAGGTAACATCAAAACCATACCATACTTTTGGCACCTTGAACCCTACACATATTATTGTCATCATGTGAATCCCTGATGCACTCACTAGTTTTGTGAGCATGATAGTGTTCTAGATTGTAAACCTCACTTTTAATCTAAACTACTAGAAAATGTCTTGGGAAACTAATTTGTAGTGATATTCTGAAGAGCACTAGTTTTGTGAGCATGATAGTGTGCTAGATTGTAAACCTCACTTTTAATCTAAACTACTAAAAAATGTATTGAGAAACTAATTTGTAGTGTTATTCTGAAGAGCACGAGTGAAGGATGATATATCCTTCTAGAATATGGCACACTTAATATCATCTATAATAGAGAAGGAAATTAGCAAACATAAGTAGTGTTTTGAGTTTTCGATCCTAACCATGTTTGTTATACAAGTGATATCTAGGATTTCCTCCATTCCAAAGTTGATAATGGTGTTTTTCCTATAGACTTTTAGTACTTTGGATTAATTCATATTGGTGAATGAATTTGAGGTTCATATCTCTGAGTTTTTTTACTCACCTCAGTTTTTAATGTATCTGAGGTTAAGATGGATTTATTCTAGTTAGTATTTTGGATTGACATTGATGAATGAATCTAAATGCAAGTGATCAAGCTCCCTAGTCTAACTCCAACATCTTCCAAGATATCTAGGATATTTCCAATTTTATTGGGAGAGCCCACAAAATCATAGTGGAAGAATCCATAATCTCTAAATGTCGTTGGTAGCTTGGGACTTTGGAAAGTATGCATGCAATGGGTCATTTCTTCTATGCATGTGAGTCTATGATTGAAGGGATGGATGGGATAGAGTTATGTATAACATTTACATTTTCTATGCCTATATAGACCAGACATCAAATGCATTCAATTGCTACCTCACTTCCTGAATTGTTGTCCTTCAAATTCTCAAAATCTTGTCAAAATCTCCATGTCTTTCTGCCCAAAAGCAAATAGCATTAAAATATTAATGTCTTGGGTACCTTACTGAAGACCTTGGTTTGGTATTTTCATTAAGGAAACATGCCCATAGGTAAAAGGTTCAGAGTTCCACTTTGATCAATATTATTAGTAATGATTCCATTGGCTCATTTCAATTCAAGCATATGCCTAATATATTGTCCAGGTTCTGCTTCATAGATTATTGTATGTTGACAATTTTTATTCAAATAAATGTGTATTTGGTTTGCTTCTTGAAAAAATTACTTTTAATTGTTTCTTGGTATGAGAAGAATTTAAAGGTTCATCGATATTTTCCTCACATGCAATAGTGAACTCGCAAACACAAATAACAACAGTGAGTAAAGAAAGGCTCTTTGGATGTTTTGATAATGAAATACCTCGGAGAATTTATTGGTTTTTTGGGAATTGAATGCATTGCACAATAGATATAAGTTGTTGTGATGGTATGCTATGTAAACTATTATGGATATTCCACTGGAACAGTTCGTCACAATAGATCTGATAAATGAAACATAAATCTACACTATGAAGGTAAAATTCCTTTAGATTCCAAAATACTTAATCACTGATTTTTTGCTTATGTATGAAATAAATAAAATGCAGAAAATAGAGAACAGTAAAATACAATCACACACCATCCACAAAATAACACAAATATTTTCTCTGGGAAACCCTTACGAGAGAAAACCTAGCTAGAAGGTGAGGTCTCTTTGCTCTCTTTTCTCTTGAATGGAAATAATGCAAGTACAAAGGAGAAGGCATGCTCTATGGAGTCACCTAAGACCTATGGCCTGTTAGGATACTATAGAATATTAACCCCCTCTATTATTCTCTTTAATTTCCCACTCCCTGTTTTTCTACTCTGCTATGGAACAAAATATAGCATGGAATGGAACCGCTTCTCCTCCTAGTGACCTGATATTTAACATGGCTCGATAGCCATCTAGGGGTAGGTTTTTTACTTCCTCAACCCTCAATTGTGACAAGGTATTGAACCTTCTATAATATTATTGAATTACATATATGGCTAGCCCCATATGCAAGAGTAATGGGGGATGACGTGGCATCCTCTCGTACCATGGTGATCAACACGGTAGGTCAACTTGTGAGAGGCATAACTTTTGCATACAAGCTTCAATTGACGTGATTTTTGCACTATTGGAAAGGTCTCAATGTGTAGAATAGCATCATGTCGTCGTTGATGTGTCAGGAAATGTTTGAGCCCAAAAATGTCATTTGATGTCTCAAAATGGCTCTAGAAGGTTCCATACCCCAATTTTCCAAACTGGGACCTACCACTAAAATGACCCTGCAAGATGACTCCTCCAATTTTTTCCACTCTAAAAGCATCAAGATAGATGAAAAATAATATAATGATCCAAACTAGAGCATGGGATAATAACAAAATGAAGCACATGATTAAGTGATACTCCACTCATGCAACATATAAGCTGAAAACAACTCAATAATAAATGAAAAATTAATAGGATCATTTCCGCTATAATGTAATGTGTAGATATCACGGGTGTAACAACCAAGTAACTTAAGAGCTTATGTGTACTTTCCTAGATTGATCATTGAATGAAATGATGAAGGCATTGTTTATCATTAAATCTTGTAGAGGTTTCTAAAACTATTTATAAATAAAAGATGAAGGTTCTCATTGTTTATGTATTGTTTCTACATACTTATTTTAAAGTGATCAATATCCCATCTCTTGAAAAAATAATATATTGTAATTACAATGTACGTGATGAAATATAAATGATACTTAGTGCTCCATATGGATTATTATTTTTTTCCATCTTCGAACATCCTCCAAAATATCCTGAACCTTGGGCATTGTAGTGATGAGCTTGGACATTGCAGATGTTTCTTGATATGCTACTGAGGGGGTAGGAAGCCCCTCACCATGGACATTGTGTCCTTTGAGAATTTGAGCTTGGGATTGATTATGTGAGCATTGGTGATGATAATACACCTCTTTGGACAGGTTGTTGAGCTCTTTCCCCTTGTTAGTCCTAGAGATATTCCTGGTTTTCAGTGGAACGATGCCAAGGGTCCTTGGAGCTAAAACTCGAATATAGTTTTTAAGCTACCTTGATAAAAACAAGGGTGTTAAGAATAATCATTAATTCTTCACAACTCATATACATTCCAAAAAAGATGATTAAGTAAACAATTGGAAAATAGGGGAAATTTCTCTTATGTGTATCAAAATTACTAGGGTAAAGAGGATGAATGATTGTGTGAAATGGATGTACACATGCAAGGTATCCAATCCAGATAAATCTTGCAAGGATTTTTGGGAAGAAAATGTGTTGAGCAATAAAGAATTCAACAGTATTAACAATGATGCATTCCAAGTTTAATTAGAAACAATGCTTCATACAACTCATTTTATTATATGTTCACATACTAGAAACTCTGCATACATATGAATATTTCAAACAAGATATGAAAAAGGTTGGTCATAAACTAAAATCAACCTTATTCATACATGAAACCAAACACATTTACAACATATCTAGAGTCAAAATGTTGCTGAGAGATTTTATTGATGTATTTCACAATACATTATTGAAGTGGGAGAGATGGATTACAATAGAGAAGAAGAAAATGGAATTTACATACTAATACTACAAAAAATCATTGAATCCCTACAAGCATGGTGTCTTCCTTCTCATAATCTATATTTCTGTTGAGGGATAGACTAATCTATGGACTTTGAGGTTCGGATACTCTTCCTCTCTCTATCTGCTGATAAAAATGAGATAATGTGCCTTGGGACTTATTTATAGCTCTTCTCCATGAGACAACCACTTCTTGTTTCTTTAAATTGCTTCACGGATTCTTAAAACTGCTTATCTTTCTAGTAGAAATTCTCGATGCAATAAAACAAGTAATTTTTACTATGGTAAATCCTCGTAAAAGGTCCTTTGATTGAAATTTTTTTACCCAATCGAGCTTATTTAGTTTAGATCCTTCCATAAAAACTGCTTGGTAGGATAGAGTTGTTAGGCTAGGCACCTTCAAATTTTGAAAAAATGAGGTTTTCCACCAGTTGGAAGAATGACTAATCATTTCCTCTCAGCCATAGTCACCTCATGACATGGAGTAGCATCAATTCAGCCTTTGGGTCCTCTACCATCTGTCTTGGTCGAATGTTGGCTAGAAAATGTGACTGTGTTGTAGGATGAACTACAGTATGTCCTGCCACTATTATGTCTAAACCAGCAAGAACAGGAAGCGACATTCCTCCCCTTTGCGAAAACACATGGAGTTTTCATCATGTCAGAAACCAATATGGCCCACAGGGTTTTCCTGGGGAAGAATCCCCTTTAATAGGATCACCTTCCGTGAAAACAGAAAGAAAGAAGGCACATTAAACCCTAAGCTAAGAGTCTAAGCATGAAAGTCTTATTTATGATTTTGTAAAAATTTAATTTTTATAAGTTTTGTAAATTTATAATTTTTATATTTTTTTTATGTGAATGAAATGTAAATTAGACAAAGAGTGAAATTAATAACGCAAGTGCAAAACTTAAAAAAGAAAAATTAAACAAACTAAACTAAATTAGTTAAGTCTTTAAAAAAAAACCTAAAGAGGTCCCCGAGGTGTAGGATAGTCGGTGACGGAGTGTGTTGTTAAGCCACTCCGTGATGTTAAAGTCACCGGTTNCCCCTGAGTCGCGGTTTCTCAAGCCACAGGTTAATCGCAGGTCCTGCACAAATTAACAAAAAAAAAAAAAAAACCTAAAAAGTATTTAGTATAATGAAATGAATCTTTTTGTTTTCTTTTTAATTATTAAATTTTTATGAGTTTTTGCAACTTTGTAATTTTATATTTTTCTTTTTTTTATGAAATATTCAACAAAAAAATTAAAAATTAATGATGAATTAGTGAAAAATGTTATAAATGCTCAAGTGAAATATATAAAGCTTGAAATATATAAATTGAAGTTAATTAGTTTTATTAGTTAGTGTTTAAAGAAGTATTTTAAAGTAATGAACATATTGAAATGACCTTTTTTAAAAATATTATCCTTTTAATGCATATTACAATTAATAAAAAAAAGTTAAACAAATGGAAAAGAAAAAAAAGATGATGTATTTTGTTTTTTTTAACTATTTTAAATCGAATTAGTATTATACATAGAATAACCAAATACCAAAAAAGAGAAGAAAAAAAACTAAGACATTGATCAAAGAAATGATGATGAAGCATAAGGATACTATTTGCCTAAAATGAAAATGAACGGAGAATGAATGATAAAAATGAAAGCTAAATCTCACAAGACTCTTTGCATACCTCTCTCCAAAACAGTTTTCTCCTTTTGGTTGGCTGCTTGGTGTTCGTTTTATATTGTTGATAGATGGTTCCAGTACTTAGGGTGGTTTAACGAACTAAAGTGAACCGGCTAGAACCAGCTTCATTTAATAAAATATATTATGAAGCCTCTTATCCATGTGTTAATTTTCTTGTTTGCGTCTAGAAGGCATCGTGGATCAACTTCTTATAAACCTGACTCCCTTCCCTTCTCACAACTGTTGGATCTCTGAAATTACTATGCCTTCTCCCCAAATATTTATAAATCAACATTTGTATCATCTTAAAATGCCACCTGTCGTTATTAATAGTTCTTCATACAAAGAATCTGTTGTAACTTTTCTCTATTACAAACGTTCTCGTTAGAGAATAGATTTAGTAGTTTGTATGCTCTATGAGAGTTGTTTTGTTGTGTTGAGAGATTCTACGATGGATTCTAACTCCTTCATCACATTGTTCATCACAGGATGATTTGTAGACTCATCTGCTCAACGTAATAATAGTCTTACGAACCTTTCAAGAGTCATTTAAGAATTTCGAGAATCTCTGAGAAGACCACGAGGCCCAGTGCTTCCAATATACAGCCTTGTCCACTTTCTTACTGAATCTAGCCCTTCCAAATCCTCGTTTCATTCCTTAAAAGGCACCCCGGATTCATACAAATACATTTCGAAGATTTTCAATCGAATCTGATAAGAAATCTTGCAAAGCTTGACAATTGGATTTTACAGCTGTGTTTCAGCAAAACAATAATGGAGATCCACCAACAAG
>ML777164.1:925696-946064 GCA_009831015.1 Picea engelmannii
CAATAGGAGGAGGGGAAATGGAAATTTAAATGATGTGTGGTTTGGGACTTCGTGGAATAGTGCATGGAAAGTGAAATAATGAGGGGGTTTGGTCATGTATCTATAATAGAAAATAAACAAAATCTTTTAAAATCTTTGACAAACAGATTAGAAAGTTGTATGAATTGTCATGGATGTATGTTGAGGGAAAAACCCAAGGTAACACTGAGCATCCATAACGTGTATGCATGAGCTATCTCAAGATGATGGGGATGGAGAAAGGGAAAGAAAAAAAAATCTTGGGAAGGAATGATAACTTGTTTTAAGCAAGGATGTCCCGGTAGGTAGGCATAAGATAGACAAAGTGAGGAACTCTGATACATAAAGAACGTAACTTGGTTCACCTGAAATTCTTGTTGTCTACCAAAATAAATTGGTCAATCAATTAATCATAATATGCAAATACCTTTCTAAATCAATGATCATTGCTCCATCAAGTCCGACCACCTAATCAAAAAGTGATAAATGAAAGGAAAAAGAAAATGGATAGTTGAAAAAAAAAAGTGATAAACAAAACAAAAATAAAGTGAGAAAAAACAAAAACCTAATCTACCCATTTTGTTTAAAAAAAAATTGTCTTATTTATTTACATATTTATATATTCTCTTTTATTTATATATAGAGGAGGAAGGATGCAGCAACCTAGGACTCAAATGGGATGACACTTGGCATAGATGAATGCATCAATTGATTTACATGTGGTACTCATGACTTGGAAGACTTTGTGCAAGGAAAACTTACCGACATACCAACCAACATATGTATATGGCAAGGGAAAATGACCCAGCAAGACCCAAAACAAATGGTTACCATCATGTAAATACCATCCTGTAAAACTTGCCAACCAATAAGATGAGCCTTGCATCTTATACTGAAAGCATTAATAGGATTAAAGATTTCAGGTTTAAGGTTCAAAGTTTGAATATCAAATATAGGGTCGACAGACTCATCAAACATCATAATGCCATATGTTGCAATATTCCTATTAGAAATGGGGACATCATAATGCAAGGAAGAATATAAAGGATTCGAAAACATAGGAATGTCATTGACATCATCATCATAATCATTGAGGGAAAATGTGCACATATCGAGAGGAGTATGCATACAAATATCGAGCTCCTTGACTTCTTTTGATTGAAACAATGGATTTGAAAAAGCATTCTCCAATTCAAGATCTTGATGAAACATATGAGGATCTTCAAAACAAGATTGATCACATGTAGTAATAGAAACATAAGTATCCTCATCTACTTGATTTGACCATTCATAAGTGACATCATGATATAAAACTTTTTCATAAAGAGGATAAAAAATGTCAAAATCAACTTCCTTCCTTGCATAGACAATTTCACCATTGTGTTCTCATAGATGAGAGGATGAAATAAACCATGATCTTGAGGTTTGTTTTGTTTATTAGCTTCAAGGATGGTGGTATTTGGGATATATTGGTCGTTGAGCATGTGATATGATCATGCTCATCTTCATCCAAACTCTTGGTCACATATGGTAAAGGTATTATAATTAGGCCTTAGGTAAGAGGGCTCCAAGGATCTTTCAAGGTAGGCTTGTTTCAAGAATCGATGTTCAAGGGAGAGCATGTGATCTTGTAAATATTGGATGATGGGTAATAAGGATGAAAAATATTTGTGTGAATCAGAACTACCAAAGGAGAAACCTATTCTACGGGATTTCTCTTCAAAATCAAGGCATGTGATTAAGGCTAGCTCTAGGATTTGAAATTTCTTCTCCTCCAACCACCAACGGTAAAGAGGGGGTAATAGATCATAATAATGCAAGAGGGAAACCAAGTTGGTAGGGTGAATACACATTGGAATGCAATTATAAAAATTGATAAATATAAGATTAAAAGAATGAATACTTTCACTCTCCTTCATGTGTAATTGATTAAATCTCCTGAGGTGCTCATAAGGGTTATCCAAGTTCCCAAAGGTAGAGCTAAACCAATAAGAAATTTCAGACCAAATGGAGATGCATTCATCAGGTAGATTAGCAAACAAGGAAGCAGCATTACCCTGAAGGGAGTTTTTAAACAAGAGCATGCAACTATCCTTTTCATTAACTCTGAGAACAATACAAGCATTGGAAAATGCATGAAGATGCTCTTCCACTATAATAGTTCTATCACCAAGAAATAAAGGTAAATGCTTTTTAAATTTGTAAGGAAAAGGATTAACTGGGTAAGTGAGCTTCAAAGGGGTAGGTATAAGTCATGGGAAATTTTTCAGGTCTTCCTCGAATTCAAATATTCCATACTTTTGAATGACTTTATAAGGATTAGTAATCGAGAATGTAGGGTTACAGCCACTATACATGCTTCCAATTAGTTGAGACATAGAAATTTGGAGAGGATAAAAGAAGGCTTCAAATAATTAAAACAAGACTAAGCAAGAACCATTGAATGACCTTCCCCAGTATGGTCGTCAAAATATGTTGATGTCGAAACAAGAATGTTTCAATACCAACATCTCAACCTCTCATGAGGCTAAGCAGGAAGAGGCAAGAATAATCACCCTAAGTTTAAATCCCCCAAAAAAATCACAATAGACCCTAAGCTAAGAGTCTAAGCATGAAAATCTTATTTATGATTTTGTAAATATTTAATTTTTATAAGTTTTGTAATTTTATATTTTTTATATTTTACTTTTATGTGAGTGAAATGTAAATTAAACAAAGTTAGTGTGAAATTAATAATGCAGGTGAAAAACTTAAAAAAAAAACTAAATAAACTAAACTAAGTTAGTTAAGTCTTTAAAAGAAAACCCTAAAGAAAAGTATTTAGTATAATGAAATGAATCTTTTTGGTTTTTTTTTTAATTATAAATTTTGATTAGTTTTTGCAACTTTGTAATTTTTATATTTTTCTCTTATTTAAAATGTCAAACAAAAAATAATAATGAATTAGTGTTTATAAATTCTAAAGTGAAATATACAAACTGAAGTTAATTAGTTAGTGTTTAAAAAACTATTATAAATTAATGAGCGTGATTAAATGACCTTTTTTTAAAATATTTTATTTTCAATGTATATTACAATTAACAAAATAAAAGATAAACAAATTGAAAAGAAGAAAAAGATGATGTGTTTTGTTTTGTTTTGTTTTTTTAATATCAAAGATTAAACTAATAAAAATAAATAAATAAAGTACATCAAAAGTGTTAAAAGAAAAGAAAAGTATTTACATTGTTTTGGTATTCTTGCAATTTTAAAATTGTGTTAAAAGAAAATGAATGAAAAATGAAACTAGAACAGAAAAAGAATATATAAATTATCTTTATTATTGAATCTAATTCCATACATTCTCGTAGATTTTATAAATCTTTCAAATCCCTACGAGAATTCAAATTAGAGTTGTCTTTAACTATTCTAGATTTTATTAGCATCATACATAGAATAGCCAAGTACAGAAAAATAGAAGAAAAAAAACTAAGTCAGACATTGATCAAAGCAATGATGGTGAAGTATAAGGATGTTATCTATAGAAAAGAAAAATTGATTAACACAGAAAATTTCAGATCTCTAACACAACAAACTTAACAAATAAACAATTACCTCATAGACACCATAAAACACATCCTTGTTTCGCTCCTTTTGCTACTTTGCAAGATGCCCCTATTATCAAAAGCTTCATCAAATCCCTGGCTGAAAATGAATGGAGGATGAATGATAAAAACGAAAGATAAATCTCACAAGACTCCTTGCATACTTCTCTCCAAAAAACAATTCTCCTTTTGGTTGGTTGCTTGGTGCTCGATTTATATTGTTTGATAGATGGTTCCAACAATTAGGGTGGTTTAACAAACTAAAGTGACCTGGATAGAACTAGCTTCATTTAATAAAATATATTATGAAACCTCTTATCCATGTGTTAATTTTCTTGTTTGCGTCTCGAAGGCATCATGGATCAATTTCTTATAAACTTGACTCCCTTCCCTTCTCACAATTGTTGGATCTCTGAAATTACTATGCCTTCTCCCCAAATATTTATAAATCAACATTTATATTATCTTTTAAATGCCACTTGTCATTATTAATAGTTCTTCATCTAAAGAATTTGTTGTAACTTTTCTATTGAAAACGTTTTCGTCAGAGAATATGTCAATAGATTTAGTAGTTTGTATTCTCTAATATGAGAGTTGTTTTTGTTGGACAATTGGTTGTCATTGATGTCAACTAGTGTGATCAGTGTATTTGGAGAAGTCTCCAAAGTGGTCCCCTTATGACGTATCTCTAAGCATGGCCCTCACGGGAAGACGCTTTGAAGAAGTCTACAAGAAACCCTTAAGCATGATTAAATATCAAATCATTGAATGAGGAATTAAGTCATGAAGGATGGAGAAAATGAAGGTAACTCACTCATGGATGGATAATACTCGTTGTACCATTTTCGGAAATATGTGGAACGCTACGTAGTTCCTCACGGTTGGGGAGATATGGCCTTATAAAGTTGGAAGCCCTAAAGAGTAGACAAGAAGCCCCTAGTTTGTTATAAGTCTTGGTCAAAGGGGTAAAGTTGTTGTAACAAGAAAACCCTAGAAGCCCCAAATTAAGGAGAGGAGTTACCTAGCATAAGTATATAAACACCTCAAGGAGTCATTCATAAGCACATTCACACACTTATTCATTGATTATCTATCTTGTCAACCAGTGATCTTTTGCTAAGGTTATGACGGCATTTTTTTGAGGTAGCTAAGGAAGGTCGAAGGAGTAAGTCTCGGGGTTGCAGCAAACCCTAGTTTCTTATCTATATGTGGGTTGCAGGTTAGAAGGGCACGGATGTACGTGGGTTGCAATGAAGGAAAGCATGGATATATGCGGGTTGTAGAAGAGAAGGTTGTGTATTTGTGAAAATCTAATGAAGGTTTGAATAGATGTTGGTACCATGTCCCTAGAGTCTAAAAGCAAGTTCACATGTCAACATTCTACAGTTTCAGGTCAGCTACAGAAGTTATGTTATGGTTATTATTTTGTTTTGATGCTTAGATTTTCTTATGATGTTGTGAATTCTTGAGGCATTCTTGGTGTGATGGTTATGGTACTTGGACATGGTATATGTTGTATGGTTGGTTGAATGAGCAACACTCTTATGTATGTTACAGTACATATATGGTTCTTATAGTTTACATATTTGAGTTACTTGTACTTGGTTGAGGGATATCTACGTTTTATGGTGATGTCTGCATGAGGGGCATGCACAGGTTGTTATAGATGCTTCATTTATAACATGGTACAAATCTACATATGGTTGATGGTATGGTATATGGCACAAGTTGTACATGGTTGATGCTTTGTTCATGATTCACTATTCATTATTGATATATATTTTGATTCATGATTGATGCATGAGATAGTATGTATGATGGTATACACTTGATGTATGGTATGGAACTGGTTTAGATTATCAGATACAAGTTGATGAGACAGTGACAGAGTTGTGATAGTAACAATAATAGAGTTGTGATAGTGACAAAGACAGTGACAGTGACGGAGTTGTAACATAGGTTGTGATAGTGATAGAGTCCGTGATAGTTGGTCTACATTTATATTTCAAGGTAGTTGGACGGGGCAAGGAGAGGTGGTTGTAGCCACCTTTTGGTTGTAGTCAGAGAACCTAGGGGGTTGTATCCTCATTTTGGTTGGAGCCTGAGAACAGGGGGTTGGATCCTCCTTCCAGTTGTAGCTAGAGAATCAGAAGTTGGTGCTTCCAATGAATCTTTTCTTTTGATAAATATATAAGAAAAAAATTACGTGGTTTTCTCCCATTTGGTTTTCCACGTAAATATTGGTGTACTGTGTATCTATTTTGATGTGATGTTGTTGATGATTATTTTGTCAATGATATATTGAATGATAATGATATACTGTTGAATATTGTTGAAGAATAAACGGTGTTTAAAAGTACTATAATTGCTCATTATTGATTCACCCCCCCCCCTCTCAGTAATCCAAAAATTGGTATCAGAGCAGGTCCTTCAAGAAGTAGTCTAACCACTCGAAGGAGATCGTGGATTACACTAGAATTAGGGTTCCATAGTTTGATGGAGAGAACTATGCATTCTGGAATAAAATAATGAAAACGTATATACAGGCACAGGGATTTGACGTTTGGCAAGAAGTAGTAGATGGATACAAAGCACCAACCACTTCCCCGATAAATAAAGATGGAAAGAAACTTGAAGACAATGATTCTAGAGCCAGAAATGTTATCCTGAATGGGTTGACTGAATCAGTATACACCAAGGTTGTGAACTGTGAATCCACAAAAGAAATCTGGGACAAACTAAAAAATATCTACAAAGGAGATGCCAAATTTAAAGGAGCCAAACTTCAAACATTCAGATTCAAGTTTGAACAATTGAATATGAAGGAAGATGAAAACATTGCCTCCTACTTTCTACGCGTTGATGAGACTATCAATTCTATCAAGGGTTTGGGAGAAGAAATGAAGGAAACAATCATTGTTCAAAAGGTACTGAGGTCTCTACCTATGAGATGTGATCCAAAGATTTCAGCTCTGGAAGAAAGAACAGATCTAGACACCTTGAGAATGGATGAGCTACATGGGATACTCACATCTTAAGAGATGAGGATAAAGCAATAAAATCCAGTCACGAAAGAAGAAACATTCAAGACATCCAATAAGACGAAGAAGAAAGACAAACAAAATCCAAAGTCAAATTGTAGTTGCAGCGATGATTCAGAAGAAGATGAAGAAGTGGCTAACTTCGTCGGAAGGATGAAACCAGGAACCAACAAATACAAAGGTAAGCTTACATTGATTTGTTTTAACTGTGATGTTGTTGGTCATTTTTCTAATAAATTTCCTTATAAGAAAAAGAAAATAAATGAAGAAGAAGATGACTCTAAAAAGAAAAATCAAATTCAAAAGGGTAGAAGAAATAAAAAGAAGTTTTTCAAGAAAAGTCTTTGTATCAAGGAAGACAGTTCCTCATCGGACTTAGATGAAGTCAGTGGCAGTGATACAAAAAGGGTACTATTCATGGAAATAGAAGAATCCGATGAAAAAAGATCCAAAGAAGAATATGAAGAGGCAAAAGTGTATTACAGAGAAGAATTGTTGAGTGCAATAGAAGTTATCAAAAGAGAAAAGAAGAAAAAAAAGTCACTCCGCGTAGAACTAAAGAGGAAAGATGAATATTTGAACTCCAAAGAAGTCGAGCAGACAATCATGAAGTTGAAACTCCAGGCAGAAGAAGACAAAAAGATTAAAGAAACACTCAGAGGACAGTTAGAATAAAGAGACAGGACCATTAAAGGATTGGAAGTTGAGATAGTCACTCTAATAAATGATCTTCAGAAGAAGGATATGGCAATAAAACAACACTAGGATATTGGATAATATCATTAACATTTAAAGACCTTACTATGACAAATATGGATTGGGATACAATTAGACGCAGACAAAGAAAGGTTCAAGCTCCAAAACAATAGAGAAAGAAGTAGAACCAAGAAGCTATGTAGAAACGGTCAGAGGTCCCTCGAAAGAAGAAGACAGAAAGACTCAAGGGGGAGATTACAAAGACATTGCACCACCTAGAATATTTAGAAGCCAGTATCAGCAACAGCCAGCTATATAAATACCTCAGGAAGAAGAAGGATTCATAAGAGCAACACCATTCAAAATCTCTTCCACTCCCATGTATCAAACTATTTTTCTTGGTTCATGTTATTCATGTTATAATTTTGGGCACAAAGTTGTGAATTGTAGATCCAATACCAAGAATAGAAGAAACAATGAGAGTTATGCAAGACATAGTTATTCAAGAAGATCTCATGAAGCACAAAGTAGAAGCTACAATAGATTTGGATCATTAAGTGATGAGGTAGAATGCTACAAGTGCAACAACTTTGGACATATAGCTAGAGATTTCAGACTCATTGTTCCTCCAAGGGAACCAAAGAAAAATATCAACATTCATAAGAAAGAGCCACAGAGGATATGGATAAGAAAGCAGGATCAATTCAACACTGAAGAATGCAGTCTTAATCTACAAGCTCAACACAAGAAATGTGGATGGTATGTTGAAAGTGGATGCTCAAATCATATGACATGTGATAAAGATAGGTTTATGACATTGAATAAGGAAAGAGATGGATCAGTTTCATTTGGGATGACAACTCAGCCAGGATCATTGGAAAGGGCACAGTCAAGATCAAAGGTAAGGATGCCGTGCCAGAAAATTTCTTACTAGTCTAAGACATGAAACAAAATCTGCTAATTGTAAGTTGAATGTGTGATCAAGGACACAAACTTGTGTTTGATTCAAAGAAGTGTGAGATAAGGAAATCATAATCAGGCAAGTTGGTAGCTACAACTGTAAGGACTCCAAGCAACATATATGTTCTAAATGAAATAAAAAATGAAAGATGTTTCTTAGAAAAGGATGATGAAAGTTGGCTTTGGCACAAAAGAATGGGTCACATAAATTTTGATAATCTTGTCAAAGTCAGCAAAAAGGAAGAAGTAAGAGAAATGTTTGAGATCTCGAAACCAACAAACAATCTATGCAAGCATTGTCTACAGGGAAAGCAGACCAAGATAGAGTTCAAGTCAAAGGAATACTCCACAACAAAACCACTTGAGATTGTACATACTGATCTAGTTGGACCAACAAGAACAAAAGGATTAAAAGGTGAACAATACTTCATGTTACTTGTTCATGACTACACAATAATGACTGCAGTTTTCTTTCTAAATAAGAAGTTAGAGGCATTCGAAAAATTCAAGACATACAAAGAGATGGTTGAAACTGAGATAAAGTTGAAAATCAAGCGTTTGAGATCAGACAACGGAGGAGAATTTACATCAAAGAAATTTATGGACTTCTGCAATGAGCATGGTATAAAAATATTGTTCTCCATAGCTAGGACACCTCAACAAAATGGAGTTGCTGAAAGGAAGAACAGGACAGTATAGGAAATGGCCAAAACCATGTTGATGGATTCCAAGTTGACAAAAAAAATTGGATACAATTAGTACATATAGCAGTTCACATTCATAACAGAGGGATGCTCAGAACTAACAGCGATAAGACTCCATACGAGCTAAGGAAAGGAAAACTAACAAATGTGAAGCACTTCAGAGTTTTCGGAAGCAAATGTTACATCAAAAGAGAAGATGGCAGAATGGGAAAGTTTGATTCATGAGTTGATAAAGGCATAGTGTTTGGGTACTCAAGAAAAAGGAAAGCATACAAATGTTTCAATCTGAGACTCAATGGGATAGTGGAAAGCATCAATGTGACGTTTGATGAGACGGATGGTCGAGGGAAAGTAGCAAAGATTCAGTGGAACCAAATCACGAAGAAGATTTGAAAGAAGAAGAAGTAGATGAAGAATCAGATGAAGAAGAAGAGAATCTAGAAGTAGAGCAAGAACAAAAGGACATTCAAGTATCGCCAAATACACCTAGGAGACGAGTGCAGAAGAATCATCCATCAGATCAGATTATTGGAAATAAAAATGCAGGATTTGAAACTAGAAGAAGAATCTGTTCACCAAAACAACAACATCTAGCATTATTGTCTACAATTGAGCCAAGCAGTTTTGAAAAAGCCAACAAGGATGAACATTGGGTCAAGGCCATGGATGAAGAGTTAGATAAAATAGAGAAGAATGACACATGGGAACTGGTTCCAAGACCAAAGAACAATAATGTCATCGGTACAAAGTGGGTCTTCAGAAACAAATTGAACGAGGATGGACAGGTTACTAGGAACAAAGCAAGATTGGTATGCAAAGGATATTCTCAAGTTGAAGGTATAGACTTTGAAGAGACATTTTCCCCAGATTCCAGGATGGAAGCAATCAGAGTAATACTAGCTAATGCATGCTCCAAGAATGTTAAAGTGTATCAGATGGACGTAAAATCAACATTCCTAAATGGAAATCTAGAAGAATAAGTCTACATTGAGCAGCCAGAAGGATTTCAGTTATCAGAAAAGGAAATTTATGTTTGCATATTGAAGAAGGATTTATATGGTCTCAAATAAGCCCCAGAGCATGATAGTCGAGACTGGACAGATATTTACAGCAACAAGGGTTCAGGAAAGGAATTGCAGAAAACAATATTTACATAAAGATGTATCAAGACAGTATATTGATTATTGAAGTTTATGTAGATGACATTATCTTCGGAAGTGATGATGAAAAAATAAGTCAGAAGTTTTCCAAAGACATGTAGAACGATTTTGAGATGTCCTTTCTTGGTGAGTTGACCTTCTTTTTAGGATTATAGATATGTCATAGAAACAAAGGTATCTTCAACTCTCAGAAAAAGTATATCAGAGAAATGTTGAAGAAGTTTGGAATGACAAATTGCAAACCAGACAATACTCCTATGAAGACAAGTTGCAAGTTAAGTAAGGATGATGATTCCAAGGACACAGATCAGAGACAATACAGATCGGTGATCGGTAGCTTACTTTATGTGACAACTCCAAGACCGGATGTTATGTAGGCAGTTGGACAAGTTGCAAGGTTTTAGGAAACACCAAAGGAATCACTTGTTTTGGCAGTAAACAAGATATTTAGATATCTCAAAGATACAAAAGATTTTGGTTTATGGTATCCAAAAGGGAATGATCTATCTCTTGTTGCCTACATAGATGCAGATTGGGAAGGTTGCATTGATGATAGAAGAAGTACAAGTGGAGCAGCGTTCTACTTGGGTGATTTTATGATATCATGGTCAAGCAAGAAATCGTCATCAGTATCTTTGTCCATAGCAGAGGCAGAATACATTGCAGCAACGGCATGTTGTACTCAGGTTCTTTGGATGAAGCAAACTTTGTAGGATATGCAAGTAAAGTATAATGATCCCATTTCAATACTTTGTGACAACACCATCTCCATCAGTACTTCAAAGAATCCAGTGATGCACTCTAAGAGGAAGCATATTCCGATCAAGTAGCACTTCTTATGGGAACAGGCTACAGAGAAGAACATCAAGCTAGAGTATGTCGGGAAAAAGGAAGAGATTGCAGATATCTTCACCAAACTGCTTGCAAGGGAACCTTTCAAGTATCTGCGATAGAAACTTGGAGTAGTTTATGCCCCACAGTGATCCACTCAGCATCAAGCTTAACTCGATAGGGAGAAAGAAACATAAGTCTTGAATAATTTTAAGCAACAAAACTTTTGAAAGCTTTTCATATATACATCAAAGAATTACACGTGGAAGCACCATGAAGAGAAACGTCCGTAGAGTCAAGAAAGGATTTTAGATAGGGGGATCATCCCCAGATCAGGAGTACCCTTTTCCCTTGATGTCAAAGGGTGAGAGATAAATATCAAGGCATGGAGATAGAAGCATACAGTCAGGGGGACCGATGATAATAGGGGGAGCATGAGCACATTTCCTTGCCTAAGTGTTGCCATCAATTCCAAAGGGGGAGATTGTTGGACAATTGATTTTCATTGATGTCAACTAGGGTGATGGTGTATTTGGAGAAGTCTCCAAAGTGGTCCCCTAATGGTGTATCTCTAAGCATGGCCCTCACGAGAAGACGCTTTGAATAAGTCTACAAGAAACCCTTAAGCATGGTTAAAGATCTCATCGTTGAATGAGAAATTAAGTCATGAAGGATGGAGAAAATAAAGGTAGCTCACTCATGGATGGATAGTACTCGTTGTACCATTTTCGACAATATGTGGAATGCCACGTAGTTCCTCACGGTTATGGAGATATGTCCTTGTAAATTTGGAAGCCTCGAAAAGTGGACAAGAAGCCCCTAGTTTGTTATAAGTCTTGGTCAAAGGGGTAAAATTGTTGTAACAAGAAAACCCTAGAAGCCCTAAATTAAAGGGAGGAGTTACCTAGCACAAGTATATAAACACCTCAAGGAGTCATTCATAAGAATATTCACACACTTATTCATTGATTATCTATCTTGTGAACTAGTGATCTTTTTCTAAGGTTGTTACAACATTTTTCTGAGGTAGCTAAGGAAGGTCGAAGGAGTAAGTCTTGGGGTTGCAGAAAACCCTAGTTTCTGAGGTATCTGCGGGTTGTAGGTTAGAAGGGCACAAGTGTACAAGGGCTGCAGTGAAGGAAAGTGTGAATATCTGAGGGCTATAGAATAGAAGGTCGTGTATCTATGAAAAGATAATGAAGGTTTCAATAGATGTTGGTACCAGGTCCCTAGAGTTTGAAAGCAAATTCATAGGTCAACATTCTACAGGTTCAGGTCAACTACAAAAGTTTCGGTATGGTTGTTATTTTGTTTTGATGCTTATATTTTCTTATGATGTTGTGAATGCTTGAGGCATTCTTGGTGTGATGGTTATGGTACTTGGACATTATATATGTTGTATGGTTGGTTGAGTGAGAAACACTCTTATGTATGGTACAATATTGATATGGTTCTTATAGTTTACATTTTTGAGCTACATGTACTTGGTTGAGGGATATCTATGTTGTATGGTGATGTATGCATGAGGGGCATGCATAGGTTGTTAGAAATGCTTCATTGATGACATGGTACAGATCTACATATGGTTGATGGTATAGTATATGGCACAGGTTGTACATGGTTGATGCTTTGTTCATGATTCACTATTCATTGTTGATGTATATTTTGATTCATGATTGATGTATGAGATAGTATGTATGATGGTATACACTTGATGTATGGTATGGAACAGGTTTAGATGATTAGATACAGGTTGATGAGACAGTGACAGAGTTGTGATAGTGAAAGTAACTGAGTTGTGATAGTGAAAGTAACTGAGTTGTGATAGTGACAAAGACAGTGACAGTGACAAAGTTGTAATAGAGGTTGTGACAGTGGCAGAGTCTGTGACAGTTGGTCTACATTTATATTTCAGGGCAGTTGGACGGGGCAAGGAAAGGTTCTTGTAGCCACCATTCGGTTGTAGCCGGAGAACCTAGGGGGTTGTATCCTCCTTCTGGTTGGAGCCAGAGAATCAGAGAGTTGCGGCTTCCTTAAGGTTGGAGCCTCCTTCCATTTGTAGCTGGAGAATCGGAAGTTGGTGCTTCCAATGAATGTTTTCTTTTGATAAATATCTAAGAAAAGCATTCTAAGGTTTTCTCCCATTTCAGTTTCCATGTAAATACTGGTGTACTATGTATCTATTCTGATGTGATGTTGTTTATGATTATTTTGTTGATGATATATTGAATGTTAATGATATACTGTTGAATATTGTTGAAAAATAAACTGTGGTTAAAAGTACTATAATTCCTCATTATTCATTCACCCCCCCTCAGTAATCCAGCAGTTTTTTTGTATTCAAAGATTAAGATTCTACCATGCATTCTAACTCATTCATCATATTGCTCATCTGCTCAGCGTAGTAATAGTCTTACGAACCTTTAAAGAGCCATTTTAGAAATTAGAGAATCTTTGAGAAGGAATCGAGTATTTGGTGTCGAACTACATTTATTCCATCGGTATCCATCGCACTCTTATCCTCTCAAACTAGATATTTTTCTTGTTCAACTAGGGGCGGACGAGACACCATGAGTTCGATTCATATCACACCAAAGTTGTATACATCGCTCTTCTATGTCAGTTGTTGTGAATTGACGTATTCTGAATTGAGGTAATCCATGGTTCCTTTGACTTGAGTCAAGAGGTGACTTGATATATATGTATCTTGCAATAAGGTCTGAGAGTCCAAAATGTGATACCTTGGAAATCATATCGTCGTTCAGCGAGATGTTGTTCAGCTTCATGTTTCTTTGTAAAATGGGTGAATTTGCATGGTCGTGAAGGTATGTCAATCATCTAGTTTCCTTAGATGTATTAAGAGATTTTGATATTAGTCATTCAATAACTCCAGGATTACATTCCAAGTACTCTATAAGACATGGCTCACAATCCTCCAAAAACATTTAAACCACTACTTTCTCAACCAAACTTACCTCCAACATGCAACACTGCCAAAATAATCTCTAACGCAGACTTGTGTGTAACGGGATGCAAACCTATGGGAATCTATCGACCATCATCGATGATGCTAACTAACTCATCAAGGAAGATAATAACATCTTTGTTTGTGACAAACCCAGTTTGAGCCTCATCAATGTCATTGTTCAAAACTTCATAAACCAAATGATGGAGACCACGAGGCCCAATGCTTCTAATGTACATCCCTCGCCACTTTCGTACTGAATCTAGACCTTCCAAAACCTTGCTTCATTCCTTAAAAGGCACCTCAGCTTCATT
Organism: Picea engelmannii; assembly: GCA_009831015.1. NCBI lineage: Eukaryota > Viridiplantae > Streptophyta > Pinopsida > Pinales > Pinaceae > Picea > Picea engelmannii. Next base: position 939,970 of record ML777164.1, read on the forward strand.
CAAATACATTTCGAAGATTCTCGATCGAAACTGATAAGAAATCTTACAAATCTTGACGATTGGATTTTACGGCTGTGTTTCGGAAAAATAATAATGGAGATCCACCAACAAGGCCATTAATTCCATTTCTAACTTGAAGGGTGCTCTCGAATTTTGTCTTGTCTAATGCAAAGAAAAAAATAACCTCTTTAAAATCACCTTTCCCAAAGCTTCATAATATCCTGGCCTGTAGAGAACATCAACCAACTTGCTTGATAAATAATTTTTGGAAAGGCCAGCATGAGCGAAGAAGTGTTTCTTAATGACAAGATTCAAGAGCTCGGAGTTTTCTTCCAAATTTATCCTATTAGGAAATTTCCATTACATATGAGATTAGGATTTTCTTTTGTTACAAGAGAATTATGTCCAATCACAATGTATAATCTAATCTGCAGCCATGGAGAGTTGTAGTTCATTATGATTTGTATTGCTTTCTTCCTCAAACCTAGGTCTGTTAAAATTGCACATTCTTTTTTGATCTTGAACTTCCCATCCTCTACATGCTCATTTTCATATACTGATTTTGGTAACTTAAGGCGTTGGCATTCATCTACTACCAATGACTGAAGCAAAACTCGTTGGACAATCCAACGTTGGATTTGGAACAATTTTATTATAACGTTCAAGTACTTGTTCAGATCCATGACAGGGTCGATTGTTTTTATAGAAGCTTATATAGACTGAGCCCACTTAAAAGAGTGATTCTCAGTCCATTCATTTCTCTTAATGAAGTTAATACCAACAATCAAGTTAGAAGGTTCAAGTACAAACATTTTATCTTTAGAAAGTGATGATGATTGTATTGAGAAATAGGAAGTTACTTGAATAAAAGGGATAGCAAACAACCATTGACATATTATCATTTGCATATGACATCTAAAGGATGGAAGCAAGTTTCGCAATTGTTGTCTCTTGATAAATTTGTTAGTTTCTTTGTGAGTTTAGCATATAGGAAGCATCATATAATGGCTTTAAAACATGGATAAATTCAAGAAGAAACTCTTGGTTTTAAAAAAAAAGTGAAATGAACATAGCCAATGTTCTATGATAAAATGATATATTTTTAGATTTTGGTGTAGCATAAAATTATGTCAAAATCATAACTTGAAAAGGCGAGGTATGACATAATTAAAAGGAAAAAGGCATGAAGTATATCTAGGGTGAAAAATGAATCACGAGTGCAACATATGATAGCTCGAGGAATGAGGAAGAATCATTAAACTGTGAAGTAGAAACTCCACAAGAGTGCACAAGAAATTTGTGTGAGTAGTTTGAAATGAGGGGAATCTTGGTAATGTTTTTCCAGCAAAAAATTGTTGACCAAAATGGAGGTCAACAATGTCAATATGTGCTATGTGCAACCAATGATTCTAAATACTCGTCGGTTTTACCTAAGAATAGAATGATTGGCAATGATTACCATAGATAAGGTCGATCAATCATATTGAACAATCTTCTGACTGTTGGAGATATTACACAATCACCTAGGTTGATAGTCCAATGTTGAGAACACTTTCTTATATGAGAATATTCTCTCTAGAGAATATTCCCCTACAAAATAGGGTTCTCCTCTTTTTTTCAGAGTCAGTTACACTTAGTTACACTCAGTTAGACTAGTGGAAGTCACTCATGCATGGAAACCTTGGTTTTATCACCAACATTTGCATGTGTTTCTCTCACTTCCACCTGTGTGACTCAGTTAATTGAAGATTGCATGGATCGGTTAACTAGTACTAGTGTTCGAAAACACAGGTATTCCAACAAAGGACGAACACCTTCAATAACCACTCACACAACCAGATCAAAGATCAACACACCGATATTTGGATGCAGTAAAACCCATACGGGGAAACATCCACGACCCAAGTCAACACGACCACTTGGAGCAATTTATTAATGCAAAAGAAAAATATTACAGAGAGATTTTACAAGAGAGTTTCTCACAATCGATCATCATCAAATGAACCTCCATGCTCTTTAAATAGAAATCATGGACCAATCGGGTGCTAATCCATGAATCAATTTAGTCATTAAGATCGAGGAGAGTATGAAATGTCGGATCACTCTATGTCAAGAACATATCGTGATTGTCGGATTTCCTAACTACAAATGCATACTAATGCATACTAAAGAAACACACTAAGAAATGCACTTTTACCTAACGACACATTAGACCAAGTAGTTATTAAATAACTCCTAAGTGTCCAAATATCCTAACATCCCCCCTTACGAACAACTTGGGATAGGATTGAAGGATTTACAAAACATACATATTATTAAGCAAAACATAAATTAATCAATGGCTCATTCACATAGTACACAGAGATTTACGCTGGAAACCCTTAACCGGGAGAAAACCAACCTTCCTTGGTGCCGCACCTTTCAACTCTTCATTGTAGTAATTTCACCACTCAAAATACAATATATGCAATATTTTAGGTATTTTGTAGCTACCAAAACCTTAATCCCTTAATCCGAGATTAATTTAGAAAACCGCTAAAAATAGAAAATTCCGCTAAGGAAGTTGGGATCGTCAGATGCAGTTGTCGAATATGATGCGCTCACACACACACATGAAAAGAATATAACACATACCCAACATTAGAGCCTATCCCCCCTTAATGACAAGTTCTTGAATGCCTAACATAGATCGAAGTTTGGAAAACTTTGCTTATGTAAGAGACTTTGTGAAAATGTTTTCAACTTGATCTTTTGTAGGGAAAAAGAGCACTTTAATAACTTGATCATGAATGAGCTTTCTGATGAAGTTCATGTGTAGCTCAATGTGTTTGTTGCACTAATGTTGAACTAGGTCTTTGGGGAGCTTGATGGCACTTTGATTGTCGCACCAAAGGTTGGTCGGATGTTGCTGCTGGAATCCAAACTCTGAAAGGATCTGTCGAAGCCACAAGGATTCTTGACTTGCATTTACCGTTACTCGATACTCTGCTTCTGCTGAAGAAAGTGAAATAGCATGTTGTTTCTTACAGGCCCAAATGACAGATCATGAACGAACTTTGAAAACATAACATGCAATAGACTTCCGATCATCAAGGTCATTGGCCCAATCTAAATTAGTGAAACCAACCAACAAAGGAGTCCCCCCTGAACTGTAATGTATCTTGAATTGAACTGTACCTCGAACATATCAAAGTGTCCTTTTAGTTGATTTCCAATGGATTTCACGGGGTGTTTGCGTATACCAGGAAACAATACCAACAACAAAGGAAATATCAGGATGGGTATGAGTCAAGTATAAGAGGACACCAACTTACTGATGGTACAAAGTGGCATCGACTTCGGGAGAAGTACAGGTGGCAGCAATCTTGACTCCGAACTGGAAGGGAGAAGGGGCTAGTTTACAATCTTCCATGTGGAAACGACGAAGAAGATCACAAGAATACTTATACTGGGAAAGAAAAATTCCTTCATTGGTTTGCAAAACTTAGAGGCCAGGGAAATAATGCAAAAATCGTAAGTCTATCATTTCAAATTTCTTCTTAAGGTTGGTTTTCACATGGTTTAAAACTTTTGAGTCACTACCAGTAAGGATAAGGTCATCAACATAAAGGACAAGGATTATGAGTGATTCCTACTTTCTTGGTATAGACATTAGGATCAGAATGTCATCTAGAAAATTCAGTGTCGATAAGAAAGTTGTCCATTTTAGCATACCAAGCTCTGGGAGCTTGCTTAAGACCATAAAGAGATTTCTTAAGGCGACAAACAAGGATAGAGTCATTCTGGGCATAGCCATGAGGTTGTTCCATGTAGATTTATTCTTGCAAATCCCCATGCAAGAAGGAAAATTTAACATCTATCTGATGGACCTCCCATTTATGTGAGGCAACAAGGGCAAGAACAAGGTGGATGGAATTCATTTGGGTGATAGGGGCAAAGGTTTCATTGTAGTCAATTCCTTCAACTTGGGAAAATCCTTTGGAAACTAATTGAGCCTTGTGTCTTTCAACACTTCCATCTGATGCATACTTAGTTCTGTAGACCCATTTATATCTAACAAGTTTTCTTCCTTTCGAAATAGGTACAATATCCCAAGTATCGTTTTCCATTAAAGAACGATACTCTTCATTCATTGTTGTATCCCAATATGGATGACCTGAAGCTTCTGCAAATGTCTCTTGATCATGACTCTCTAAAACTTGAGCCAAAAGAGAAGAGGCTCACTGGAACTGTGAACGTATCCGATATTGATCTGAAGGATCACCGACAAGATCACCAGGTGTTTCTCGTGTTGAACGGACCCATCTAGGAAGAGATGGTGTTGGTGTTGGTTAAGGTTCAATGGATTCATTTGGAGGAAGGTGAGAAGGAGGAGGTGGATTTTCATCCTTATTTTCATCATCTGAAGAAGAAACCAGAATAGGAACAGAAGAAGGCACAAACACTGAAGATGGATCGTAGGCTAAAGAAGGAACAATCGTCGAATTACAATTGCAGGCCAAGAGATTTTCATCAAATTTAACATCTCTTCTGATAATAATTCCATTACAATGTGGGTGAAGAAGTTTGTAACCGTTGACATTTCAGAATAACCAACAAATATACACTTCTCACTTTTAGGTTGCAATGCTTTCCTTTTCTCATCAGGAATGTGAGCCCATGCTATATTGTTAAATACACGGAAGTGATTTACATTTGGTTTAATTTTAGTCCAAGCTTCTTCCGGTGTTATATTTTTACGAGCCTTTGTGGGAGTGCGATTTACTATGTAATTTGTACAGTTGATGGCTTCCACCCAATACTTTAGACTTAATCCCTTAAATTGGATCATACAATTAGTCATTTCTTTTAATGTGTGGTTCCTTCTCTCAGTAATGCCATTTTGTTGTGGTGTATATGGAACAGTGTGTTGCATTTGGATTCCCTGTGTAGTGTAGTAACTTGAAAAATTATTGTTCACATATTCGCCTCCATTATTTGTTCTTAACCTTTGAATTTGATTTCCAAATTGCTTTTCCACAAGGGCCTTGTAGGCCAGAAACTTGTCAAAAACTTTGCACTTAAGTTTTAAGAAGTAAACCCAAGTATGTCTAGAAAAGTCATCAATGAAAGTTAAGAAAGACTTGCACCCTGCAAAACAAGGAGAAGAAAGTGGGTTGTCATCCCCATTTTGTGGGATAACTAAGGAGATGTTATCTCGAGGCCCTCAAGTTGCAGATATGAAGTGATGAGAGACCACATGACTAGCAATGTCCACTTTCACATATGGAAGCCCACTCTATCACCACATTTTGGATCCATCATCAGCGCATCCACCACACTAGCTAGCTTTTGGAAGGCACATGGGTCTTTCTCCAAGCGATACAAGTCAGGTATTATGGCAAGTAATCACCCTAATATTTGAGTCATTTAATCATGTTGTATTTAAGCTACTTTTGATTATAGAACACTTTCTTGGACATTATGCTTTTGAAATTGTTTCACCTTGGTGAGTGTCATCGATTTCCTAGTAAGTGGCCAACTTTTGGGGAAGGGTTGCAATTGGGGATCCCTTGAGGGGTTATCATACTATTCCCGACCATACTTACCACTTTCCGCTCATTGCATTCCCATCATATTTCCCTCTTATATGCCCTTTGACTTTAGTGACCCAAGAAGGGCATGTACCTCATTTCATGGGAAGAAGGGGATGAAGGCCCTGGGGGATGGTTGCTGGAAAAATATAAGAGCTTGAAATACAAACCTTCTAGATGCTCACCTAGACAGGTCTTGAGAAAGATGAAATGCTTCTCTTAAATGAATTGAAGACCTGCAAAATATCAAACACATAATAAATATTGCTCTTGAATATAAGACTAACACAAGTGTGTTATAACGCTTTACATGGTTACCCCTATGGCACTTTGTGGACCTATTCTTTCAAGTGACATTGTGTTACTTCCCCCCAAGCTAATCAAATCACAATTGGGAGTGCACACGTGTTTGGATCATTAATGAATTAATAAATGGCAATAAATGGGCTTGGAAAAAGGTTGCATTGAGGAAGAAGGTGCATCACACCCCCTACAAAGGAACCCATAAATGAGATAATATGA
>ML777164.1:949132-962656 GCA_009831015.1 Picea engelmannii
ACACTGGTGTATTGTGTATGTGTGTGATTGTTTATTTATTACTGCTCATTATTGGATAATAATTCTACATTGATATAACATTTGAAGAAAAAGGATTATAATTACGTTATTACTGATTCACCCCCCCTCTTAGTAATCCAACATGTTACCCTTCTTGGAGTTTTTCTTTGGCATTTGTGGTGGATTTATCTTGGTAAGAGGAGGTTTATATTGTCATTTCTTGAACTAGGTAAGGGTTTATCTTATTGATGCTTCATTGCTTAGTTACAACTTTGATTTGCTAGATTTCTTGGGGAGTATAAAGATTTACAACCCCACCATTATCTATCATTTTTTTCTAGAAGTTATTTGTTGCACAAGGTTTTACTAGGAGAAGTAAAAGGGTTTACATCCTCCTAATATCCCCTAGCTTAGCATTTGCTTGCCTTGGGGAGTAAGAGGGTTTACACCCCCAAGGAGATAGCATTGTTTAGCTCTTTATTTACTTGACTCCATAACCCAATAGCTAAAGGCACTAGTATAATTGCATTGGATAAATAAAACATTGCATTGGTTAATGTGAAATTTCATGATTTGAAGGTTGTCTAAGTTGGAAACAATTATTTTCTATATATGCTTGGTTGAGCCACTAGGGAGTCATATAGAAAGATTTGTCTCACCCCATGCAAACTTGATCAGAAGGCCTTTTCCATTTCCCTATGCAGACTTGAAGTCCCCTTTTTGGAATTCCCAGAGATAAAAAAACATATTTTTCCACATATACGCACCCTAACAGCTACACAACATGCGTATACGTAGGTTGCACCATTGCAGCCTGCGTACATCGGGTTTTGTGCCCAAAATTAAAAAATGGTGTCAGTTTTTCATGTCACTTCACAAGATCCCTGATCCTTGACCTTCCATATACTGGAAATGTTCTAAATTATCCCTTTAGTTCCATTTGAAGGCTATAAATGGGCCATATCCAAGCTGTGGAGAAGAGGAGAAAAAATCAACTTTGAGAGCAAAGTTACTCTGGAGAAATTATTCACTTCATATTGAGTCTATGCCCCTTTGTCCTTTTAAGTCTGAACACATTGTTCAGCCCCCAAGCTCTTCCCTATGTGATGGAGAACCTCATTTCCTCTCTTATATGAGCTTGCCTTTGGTGGACGATTGAAGTGGTGGAGCCCAACTGGAAGGGACTTAGTTTCTCGGTTTCGAACGTGTCGACACGGAAGTTTGTCATTCATACACTTGTGTTGATTACATTTAATAGAAATACTCTTTTCTCATCCAATTAATGTCTTGCAAATATATGAATTGTTATTCCATGGGCGTATTTGTTAGGAATATTGATGGATTATGTTATTATATGTGTTAACTTTATATATTATCACCATATGCTCGTGTATCTTGGTTGTTTATGACAAGTTGCAGGTGTATTTCTTTGATTCAGGTGCTCAACAGTGGACTTCATCGAATGTCTGGAAGATGTAGGATCTTTATCTTGTCTTGCTAGCATATTTTTTTATATAGCATACTAGAGATTAGGGTTGGTTTCTGCAGTCATTTTCCTCTATTGTTGTTTACCGCATTCCATAGAGTGATTTTCCTCGTAACAGAATTGGCGACCATACTGGGGAGGGAATCTTCTTTTCGGGGTTTTGAGTGTTTTTCTCCTTTGATTTCTCTCGTTTATCTTGAGTTTCTTGTCGTCTAGTTGCTTGACAACCTCTGTTCATTTGAGTCTAAGTTTATTGGTCTTATCCTTAACCTGGAAGTGTTTAAATACATATACGTGGTGTTTGTCCTAACAGTTGCGTACATACGCGGGCTGTCATTTTGTAGGAAGCATATATACGCGGTTTTCTTCTGAACAGTCGCGTACATCATCCTTGTTTTCTTGATTGCTGAGTTTGATGTTTGTTGGGTAATTTTTGATGGTTTTTTAGTCTTCTTAGGTCTCTGTCATGACTGTTAAGTGCGTGCAGATTGATACGAAACCTTTCTTTGGTTGAATTTTTAGGCGGTTTTTCTTTCTCATCATGTTCTTTCATTGGTTGTCCTTGCATCTTGGGCTGGGTGTTTGCTTCTTGATATCCTACTTGGTCTACCTCTTTTACTTACAATAGGATTTATATATCAAGCTGATGTTCAATCCTTGCATTTTCATTCTTTTATATTGAAAATACAAAAATATATACATTTTGCATTGTTGGCATTTGATCTCTTGGGTTCTTATCATTGATCTTAGTACATGAATGGAAAGATTGCATCTTATTTGAAGTTGCAAAATTAAATTGAAAATTGCATTTTGAAAGGCTTATCATTTATTAGGAATTGGAGTTAAGACTTTTCATTTTATTCATATTCATTTATTTTACTTGTTGAGTCATAACATCATCAGTTTCACGACCACACTTTTTTGAGTAAGAAAGGCCACTCAAAGTAACACTGATAAACTTAAAATTGGTTAGAAATGATTTTATTTTTCAGGGTGCACAAACTAGCTTAAGATTTAGAGCCTTGGAATAGTATTTTGTGAGTAAACTTCTCCAAGGCTATTAAACTCAACATATATGTCTGACTAAGGGAGTGGTGAAATCCATTGTATAATTGGTGACGTTAGGAGGCTCCGCTCAGACCAGAGTTAAGCACGAGGTTTCACGAAGTTGGTTGAAGATATATCCCTCTAATACCTTTTTAGTGTCAGATATATTTCTTTGGATCTATTTGTATATGGGGGTCTTGCTAGTACCTTTACCTCTGTGAGAGGCAGTGCTTTCAATATTTCAAGCTTTGTTAACCTGCCCATATGGTAGACCTGACTTACGATTGTTCGCCTGCGTATCGGTTATATCATGGTGGCTTTAGTTGCTTGACATAGGTAGCCACATAGGTTACTTGCAGGGGTTATTCTGCAGGTACCCTGAGTCAGATAAGGGTCGGACATCACACAACATTTATGGAGGATTACCTCTTCGGGGGTATCTGACTAACTAGTTATTAAGCCCACGAGGGCCCTTATAACTGATTTTGATACCTCCGATATTTGAAGGAAGTCTCAGGCCCCTCTTGGGCGAGGCATACTTTAGGGAGGGAGGCCCCTTTCAGCCACTTTATCCTGTTTGTGTGCATATTGGCCTTTTTGGTGTGCTCTTTGATTATTAGTGGGCCTTAGGATTTTGTATCGTGTCATGATTTTTCATTGATATGGTTAGTGGAGTCCCCGTGACTCCCTCAGTTAGCGCCACCCAACCCATGGTCTTTGCTCATTCCATGGGGACGAATCCTTTTGTATTTTTGAGTGGTACGTTGAATCATGATACTCAACCAATACCTTGGGCCTCTAATAATTTTTCTCATGGTATGCCATACATGTCTTCGCATTTTCCATCCTTTGTCTCGTCTCCTTATGTGAATCCTAGTTTTGGGTCTAGGGGCATGATGCCTCCTTATTATTCCTTTTTGTTTGGTGGGAGTCATATCCCTCAACAAACTCTTACGGTAGGAGGTTGAAATATTCCTTCCTATGGATCCAATCCTAGCTTCACTTTTCCAGGAGCAAGTGCTCAAATGGGAGGTCATTCTGCCTATTACAACATGTCCATTTATCCTTCTTCCGCTTGTCAGTTCCTATGAACGCTTTTCCCATGGCGGACCTCCATCTTTCCTCTGGAATTTCATCGAGGGGGAGTCAGTTTTATATTATGGGCAATCCTCTTCACGAATTTCCTTCGTCTGGAGGAAACATATATCCTTACATGAGTAACCCTTTTCATGTCTCTTTCTCTTCACAAGCGTCTTCCTCGGTGTCGATGCCCTTACACCCATTTATGAATCAATTTGGAGGAGGATAATATCCTACCGAACAGAGCGATGGTGTATAATAGAACCATTCTTGGCCCGCAATTTCTCAAAACCAGTCTTTCTTGAAACCTTGGTCTCAAATTTCGCAACCAACCACTGCCACCAGTCCAGTCACTGCAAGTCATACTAGCATTATATCACCAACCTTTGCTAGTCATGTTGGAGATAGGTCAACAACCTATTCAAGTCATATTGAATACCAACAACCAGCCACTTCATGTCATGTTGGGGGCACAACTCTAGCCACTATTAGTCACACTGTACATCCATCACCAACCTCTGCTAGTCATGTTGGGGATTCATCACCAATCTCTGCTAGTCATGTTGGGGGTTCATCATAAACCTATGCTAGTCATGTTGAAGGTTCATCACCAATCTATGCTAGTCATGTTGGGCATTCATCACCAACCTCTAAAATTCATGTTGGATATTTTCTACTAGCCTCTGTAAATCATGCTGGGAGCATGTCACCAGCCACTGCAATTCATGTTGGAGGCATTCATACAATTGGGAAGCCTAGACATATAATATGTAAGCCCAATTTACTTTGTAGGATTTGCAAAGGAGATCACCTTACTCATTTTTTCACTGCTACTGTTGTGGTACAAGAAGTGTGGTCCTTTCCTAGGGGCCCTTCAGGTTCTAAGTCGTATTTGGTTTCCCAACATTCTAATCCTTCTTTGGTTGATATAGCGGTCATGCCGATGTAATCTTCGACCGACACCACTCCTCTTTTTTGGGGTGATGCATCTCTTGACCTTGTTGTCTCACATCATATTCAACCAATGGTTGAAGAAGTGGTCATGTCGATGCAATCTTCAATCGATCTTTCTCTTCTCTTGGAGAGTGACAAATCTAAGGAAGTGACATTGCCGATGCAATCTTCGGTCAATCCCACTCTTCTTTTGGGGGGTGATGATTCTTTCGACCATGTCCTTAGCATTTATAGTTATGTACCTTCTGCACAAGGCAGCATTCCACTCTCTTCAAGTATGCTCCCTGCAAGTCCCAGGGTGGTTTCCTTTGATTGGAATGATCTTGTAGAGAATCGACTTCCTTCTTATACACCCTTCCATATAAGGGGCATTATTCGATATATTTTAGATAAGATAACCACTACAAGTATTTTATCCTCCTCGACTTGGAAAGCTTTGGGTTTTCCCAATCTTGTGTCATCTCTCTGTGAGTTACTGAATTTTGATAGAAGTCCTGCATGGGAGCCCTAGCCTCCCCCATGATATGTTGCTTAGAACAACATTCCTGAGTCTTGTTTAAGCTCTTTTCTGACTCTCTCAAAAGCGAAAAGATTGTCTAGTGAACTTGTCTCTTTCACACTCGTTAATTGGATTTGAAAGGACGTCTATTTGGTGTAATTTTAACCCTTTTTCGAACCAAGTAGGCTAATTTCAAAAAAGGAACACTCTAGTCACTAGTGGATAGAAGAGTTCTCCTGGGTATTGTGTTATAATTTTTCGAACCTAGGGGACTAAATTTACGAAAAAGGACATTCTTTGGAGTTAAGTTTTAATTGCATTCCATTATCCTGCTTGCAATATTGAGCCTATTGTTGGTTCTCACTTTCTCTCTATGATCCTATTACCTTAGCAATTTTCATCACTAGCCAAATAGAGCCTTCTTTATATCCTTTGCAGCTTGACACCCTGTACCCTAAGAGGAAACATTCCCCCGAGTGTCCATATCATGTATTCACCTCCTTGCATTAATCATAGGTATGTTCTACTGCTGGAACCACTTGCTTACTCGTGACACTCATTTCCTCCTCTATATCATAGCATTCATTTGTCTATAAAAAAACAAAAAAAAGACGAGCTTTAAAAGAATATTATCTCATGTTGGCAGCAATCGTGTCGCCTTTGAACAAAGCACAAACTTTTGAGTCCACTTGTCATCCAAAGTTTGGGTTTAGCATGACCTTAGGAATCTGAGCTCATTAATTAGAGTCTACTCCTCCGACTAGTTACTCTTCCATTCCATATGGAGAGTTTGATTGGTGCCTCCTGCATCACAAAGTTTCATCATTGATTCTATACTACCAGAGTCCTCCATATGTCTCGTGCTCTTTTTCAAATGATGTCTATAAACCTGTGTCATCCATTTCTCAGAACTCTTGAATTTTCATGTCGGCCATACCCTTGGTACATCTCAGAGTTACATGAAGTTGTAGTCCTACCATGCACCATGGTCCTACTTTCATTATGGGTAGGTAACCTACTTTCATCATTGGTAGGTTGTCTCGCATTTGTTAATGGTATACCTTAATGATCGGTAATCAAATGAAGTCTCATTGTGTTTGACCTCGACTCCTTTATTCACATGATGTAGACTTGCACCTTTGGCAGATCAAGTAGAAGAATTGAAGACATCATTTCATAGTCGCATCTTTCCTGAGTTTTTTCTATCATTCATTGGACCAGTACCTATATGAATTCAGTGATCGTGGGAGATCATATTGTACTTCATTGTATACAGATATCTTCAGACTGATTTTGAGACTGGTTTTCACTGGGCCTTGTTCATGACTATGACAGCCTATGGCATGCATCTACCTTTGTATTACCTATTCATGGCCATGAACAACTGTTTGGTATATTTCCACATGGATCTGCAGTGTAATTCAAATTGGAAGCCATGTGCACAAAGTAATTATGGATTGTAATATTCTTATGAACAACTAGTTCATTCAATTGGGTCTCCATTACTCCACTTATGGGAATTATAATATATTTTGGCCATCATAGATACTCTTCTGACCTCACACATTAGGGGGCATCTGTTATAGCAAGATTTGCCTCACCCCATGAAAACTTTCTCAGAAGGCCTTTTACATTTCCCTATGCAGACTTGAAGTCCCCTTTTTGCAATTCCCAGAGCTAAAAAACACATTTTTCCACATATATGCGCCCTAATAGCTATACAACATGTGTATATGCAGGTTGCACCATTACAGCCCGTGTACATCGGGTTTTGTGCCCAAAATTAAAAAATGGTGTCATTTTTCCATGTCATGTCACGAGATCCATTATCCTTGACCTTCCATATACTGGAAACGTTCTGACTCGGCCCTTCAGTTCCATTTGAAGGCTATAAATGGGCCATATCCAGGTTGTGGAGAAGAAGAGAAGAATTCAACTTTGAGAGGAAAGTTACTCTGGAGAAATTATTCACTTCATATTGAGTCTGCATCCCTTTGTCCTTTTAAATCTGAACACATTGTTCATCCCCCAAGCTCTTCCCTATGTGATGGATAACCTCATTGTCTCTCTTATATGAACTTGCCTTTGGTGGAGGATTGAAGTGGTGGAGGCCCAGCTGGAAGGGACTTAGTTTCTCAGTTCCAAATGTGTCGACTCGGAAGTTTGTCATTCATACACTTATGTTGATTACATTTAATAGAAATACTATTTTCTCGTCCAATTAATGTCTTGCAAATATATGAATTGTTATTCCATGGGCGTATTTGTTATGAATATTGATGGATTATGCTATTATATGTGCTAACTTTATATATTATCACCATATGCTTGCGTATATTGGTTGTTGAGGACAAGTTGCAGGTGTATTTCCTTGAGTCAAGTGCTCAACGGTGGACTTCATTGAACGTCTGGACGAGGTAGGCTCTTTATCTTGTCTTTCTAGAATATTTGTTTATATAGCATACTTGAGATTAGAGTTGGTTTCTGCAGTCATTTATGTTTGATGTGGTTTACCCCATGCCATAGAGTGATTTCCCTCATAACAGTTTACACCCCTAAGGAGATAGCATTGTTTAGATCTTTATTTACTTGACTCCATAACCCAATAGCTAAAGGCACTAGTATAATTGCATTGGAGAAATAAAACATTGCATTGGTTAACGTGAAATTTCATGATTTAAAGGTTGCCTAAGTTGGAATCAATTCTTTGATATATGATTGGTTGAGCCACTAGGGCATCATATTTACCTAATTACTTCTTTATTTTGTTATAAAACTTCATCTACAGCCATTAGCATTGTAGAAACCCTAACTCTTTTTCATTTATAACTTGTTTTTCAACCGTCAGAATTTGCCAAGAGTTTGCCACATTTATCTACTTGGTCTAGCGCAACTTTTGGGTGAATTCTTAGTGACTTTTGGTGGTTTCATTTACTTTTGTAACAACTTGTTTTCTACAGCCATAAGGCTGCAAAATATCTCTGCAAACACGTTTTATTACAGCCTTGTTTCATTTCTAAAGTCTTATGCTTTCATTCTTGAATATCACTATTGTTTATCTAACTTATCTCTAGCATCATCTGTTGGACTATTAGCAATTATTTAGAATCTTTGATACTTGTTTTCTTGTTGATATACATTGTTGCTTACGCTGTAATTAGGGAAAGAAAGCTTGACTTTCTTTTCCACCTAACATTATACATATATGATCGTCTTATTCTTGTGTCTCGGGAAGGTACAACATTCTTTGAAGTTGTTCTTATCTCTTGGAAACCATTTTATACCACCTAGACTCTTTCCCAATCCTTTCCTCATATTTTATCTTGACTTATAGGGGGACCTTCCTTCGTCTCGTCACTTTCCATCTCATTCCCCAAGGGTCACCGGGATTCCCCCCTTGAGGTGATTCTATCATCTCTAAAATGATGGGAATACCTGCCTAAGGTGACAGTGGGTAAGTGTTCTCAAATTTGTAGCCATCTGGCAGTTGGGCCTGGCTTTTCCCAACCTACAACTTGTATGATAACATTTTGGCATCGTTTCCAAGGAGGATTTTGAATCCTCTTTCAAACCCTAACAAAACTTTGGCAAGCTATCCCAAAGCCTTTTCCCTAGCTTTCCTGGCGACTCCACCTAAGGAACATTCCCTTTTTTGATGAGCTCTTCTTGAAGCTCATATGGAAACTCCACCTTCCCAGAACCCCTTCCTCTTCTAATCCTTTTCCCTCGGGGAGGTTCAAACCTTCTAAGGTCTACCGAATAAGGACTCCCCTCAAGTCTCTCATTGTCAAAACCCTCTTCCACGGTACCCTTCCCCTTGCTCCAATAGCTCACCCTTGGGAAAAATACCTCTACAAACCCCTTAACATGGAAACCATCCCTAGATATCCCAACGCAATGCCAAAATAATCAAACAAGTGGTTGTTCAAGCTCCCAGGAAACAATGTAGTGACTGTTGAAGATTGTCTCTACACCATAGGTCAGGACATGGATAATGCAGAATTTGAGAATGAGGATGTAGCCATGAGGCTATTGGCTTCAACATTGATTGAAGAAGCTCTCAGATGGTTCAGAGGCATTCCAGATAATCACATCACATCCTATGAAGATTTTTCCAAGTTATTTAAGAGAAGATGGACAACTACGAAAGATAGTGGGATGCTTGTAGATCAATCCAAACAGATAAATAAAAAGGAGAACGGGACAGTGAATGAATTTGATACCAGATTCGACAAGTTATGCAGTCATATTCCGATAGATTTTCATCCTACATCAACAACAGTCTGTATCCTTTATGTGAATGCATTTGAGGGGCAATTTCACTTTATTATGGAGGACAATAAGCCCACTTCTTTGGCACAATATAAAGAGTACAGTGTCGAGATTAAAGAAAAACTCCTTGACTTGAAGGTATATCCTTTTCATTATCCTCATGTCAAGGTAGAAACTAACACCAAGACTTCTAGTAGTAGTTCTCTTGATCCGATTTCCCTCTTCACTCAAAAGATAGATCAGATGAGTACTCAATTTGTCCAAGAAAATAATCAGATCATGGGATGTTTGACTACTGTGGAGAGAAATCAATCTGTCTCCAGACCTTAGTTTACCAGACAACAAAGAGATGCCCCAGGTTGGAAACCAATGCCTCAACAAACGGGAAAGGCCCCTGATACTTTGAAACCAGTTGGGATGGTTGATGCAGAACAAGCAGCTTGGTGTCTTCCATGCCAAGAGCCTCACAGAGAAAATGTGTGTCCCCGACGAGATGAGGATTCTTCCAACAATATGATTTTCATGGATATGATCTGTAGTTTCCAAGAGGGAGAAGTCACACAGGAAAAGATCGACGAAGTCAGAAGATAGGGGGAAAGAGAGGGGAGACTTCGGGCCTTGAATTAGTTGACAGATCAGAAGAAGGAGCTAAGGAAGAGAGAATATTTGACCTACACTAGAAGAAATAAAGCTTTGTCCCCTCCATCACATCCTGCCATTCCATCAGCAGAGAAGGTGGTCCCACCACCTCCACCTCCAATACTTGAGTTGCTTCCTAATCCAACTCCCATAGATGAAATTTAGTTGAATATAGATGTTAGAGCCATGTTTGGAAAAATGAATATGATGGTCCTAGTGATAGAGTTGTGAAATATCCCTTCTATAAGGAGGGAAGTATTGAAGTTATTACAAGTATCGACCGAGAAAGAAGACCCTTCGATCATTTTGAACACTATGTATCTCGATCGGCAAAAGGACAACAATCCTCCCTTCTATCTTTCATTGGGCATAAATGGCCTCCGCTTGAACAACTTTATGCTTGATTATGGGGCTTCTATGAATATCATGTCATTGAAGGTGATCAAACAGCTTGGTTTGAAGACAACCCGACCCTATGGAAATGTATGTGGCATTGATTATAAAAGGGTCAAGGATTATGGGTTATGTTAGGACGTTGAGGTCTTTTTGATTGATTTTCCACACATCATCATCCTCATGAACATAGTGGTGATCGATATTCTGGATGATTGGGGTATGCTCTTATCGAGGAGTTGGTTTGTTTCCCTTGTGGATTTCCTTATCATGGACCTTAACCATGAACACATCCCCATGGGAGATGGCACTTTTGAGGTATTATACAGTCGAGAGAGAGATGACAAGCATGTGACTGATCCTGATGGTCCTAACTACACAAGTGAAGATGAGTTTGATGAAGTCCCAGACACCATTGAGTACGACCCACAAGACTTTCCCAGACACCATTGACTCTATAGACATGCTCCTCCCAAGGACAAATGAATACAAAGAAAATCTTGCAAAGTTCCAAGGGAAGGAGCCAAGGTCTATCCAAATATTGAAGAAAGAAGACAAAGAATGTGAAGAATCCATCAAATGGGAAGTCAATGTAGAACCTCCTTCTTATCCATACATTGAGAATATACCTTACATCAATTACAATGAAGGAATTATTGCGCTCATGTGGGGCAAGAAGAATGGAAAGCCCAAGTATGACCAGAAGGATGACATTTCATGGCTTGGCCCTTACATCGTCAAGAACAAGTCCGATAAAGAAAAGTATTATTTGACAGCTCTGGATGGAAGAAATATGCATTACCAGTGGATGGATCTCTTATTCGACCTTATGTTCATATCACATCACTTCTTTAGGGCCCAGGGCCCAGGTGAGTAGGTAGGTCATCTTTCTTTCCTTGAATTTTCATATTGATTGCTCATGTTAGTTTAGATTCATTTCATATTTCAGTTTGCTCTACTTTCATTTTGATTTCATGCTTAGTTTAAAATATTTTGAAAAAATGCTAAAATTTTATTTTCTAGATTAGTTTCATTTTGGTTTTGATGTATATGGACAAAGGGTGATAGAACCACCCTAGATTTTACAATTTTTTGTTTCAGTGTAGGCACATGTCTACCAGGAGATGTTGCAGTTCTCATTCACTCTATGACGAGCACATGTCCCCAGGTAGGATCCAGATGTTATTTTCATTTTGTGGGATAACTAACCAGATGATGTCTCGAGGGCCTCAGGTTGCATATCTGGAGTGACGAGAGACCACATGACTAGTAGTGTCCACTTGCACATATGGAAGCTCACTCTATCACCACAGTTTGGATCCATCGTCAGCACATCCACCACACCAACTAGCTTTGGGAAGGCACATGGGTCTTTCTCCATGCGGTACAGGTCAGATATTGTGGCAGGTAATCACCCTAATATTTGAGGAATTTAAGCATGTTGTATTTAAGTTTCTTTTGATTATAGAACGTTTGCTTGGACATTATACTTTTGACCATGTTTCACCTTGGTGAGTGTCATC
Source organism: Picea engelmannii (assembly GCA_009831015.1). Taxonomy (NCBI): domain Eukaryota; kingdom Viridiplantae; phylum Streptophyta; class Pinopsida; order Pinales; family Pinaceae; genus Picea; species Picea engelmannii. Next base: position 961,026 of record ML777164.1, read on the forward strand.
GATTTCCTAGTAAGTGGCCAACTTTTGGGGATGGGTTGCAACTGGGGATCCCTTGATGGGTTATCGTACTATTCCTGACCATCCTTACCACTTTCCACTCATTGCATTCCCATCATATTTCCCTCTTCTAGTCCCTTTGACGTTAGTGACCCAAGAAGGTCATGTACCTCATTTCATGGGAAGAAGGGGTTGAAGGCCCAGGGAGATGGTTGTTGGAAAAAGATAAGAGCCTGAAATACAAACCTTCTAGATGCTCACCCAGACAGGTCTTGAGAATGATAAGATGCTCTCTTAAAATAATTGAAGACCTGCAAAATATGAAACACGTAATAAATATCTTTCTTGAATATAAGACTAACACAAGTGTGTTATAATGCTTTACATGGTTACTCCTATGGCACTTTGTGGACCTCTTCTTTCAAGTGACACTATGTTACTACCCCCCAAGGTAATTGATTCACTATTGGGAGTGCACACGTGCTTGTGTCATTAATGAATTAATAAATGAAAATAAATGGGCTTGGAAAAAGGTTGCATTGAGGAAGAAGGTGAAACACACCACCTACAAAGACACCCATAAATTAGATAATATGAGCCCTTGCATGTCATGAAACTCATTGACCTATGAAGTCTACCCCCTATCCACCTCATCATCCACTACATTACCTTGAAGGAGCATCCTTGGGAGCATCCCCTACTTGAGGTTTTTGGTCTACCCAATAGAAATTTTATGACACCCCCCCCACACCTAAACTTGGTCAATTGTATAGGGTCTTGGAGCATTTGTTTAATTTGATGAGGTAGTTTTGATGCACACGTTTAGGTGCCTTGTTTATTACATGTGTCTTTCACTTTCCATTATATTCTAACTTGATATCCTTGGAGGGAGTGCCTATTTTTTTTGCAGGACCTTGTTGGTGGACAACTTTGGGGGAACAAGCCTAGCTTGGGCTTCCATGGATCTTGAAGCCCACAGGTTGGACACCAAGGGCCTGTTATCACCCTATAAGTTATAGGATCAACTGGTGACTGGGATATTATCTGTCTCTACTGTTTTTGTTGACAAATGATTTTTCATTCTGCAAATAATTTGAAAAATAAAAAGAAAAGAAAAAAGAAAAAAAAAGAGGGCATAAAAGAATTTCAATAAAAGCCCCATGCAATAATAGTAACTTGGTCCATACCTTTCAAGCATGGCCAAGTTATTTTTAAATTGATGTTGATAGGGTTAGTGAATGAGTTTGGCTAGACAGTTTAATCTTAGCCAAAGTGTCTAGGTTAGATTAGTGAATAAATTTGGCCAGACTGTCTAATCCTGGTCAGATAGCCCCAGGGTAGAGTAAATTCTTAGCCCAACAGTCTAATCTGGGTTAACTGTCATAGGAAGCTAGGTTAGAATATAGGTTATTCATTGTATTTTGATAAAACTAGCTGGCTGTAAATAGCGCGCCATGTTTCAGATGTTTAAAAATGGTGTTGGTCAAGCCCCATGGTGGTGTCTACTTGAAAAACCTTGGGAAAACCCATAAAATGCATTTATCCTAAGTTTTCCCTGGCGCATGTGTTTTTCGCTCCCCACTTATGCTCCTTGCACATCTCAATGGTCCTAATTGTGGCGCCCAGATCTACGG
>ML777164.1:963047-974730 GCA_009831015.1 Picea engelmannii
GGGATCCGGAATGAGTGATAAAAAGCGTGCAAAGATCTGCGACCATGAAACAAGCGCTTAGATCAATGGCTCAAAATGTTTTTCGGACCCCCCCAACTGATCTGATTTTAACCGAGGGGGGGGGGGGGTCCGGAATGGAATCTTACCTCTGGCAGGCCCCTCTTTATACATGTCATCAATTTAATGGTCCTGAGTTCCATCACCGCCTACTGTCTGACATACATTCGTCACATCTTGACGTCATTGTCCACCTTTCTGAAAAGGGTCACGTCCCATAAACTTTTGTTAGTCCTTTCCCCTCAGTCGCTCGTGGCAAGCCCCATCACCATGACTTTTATCCCAATCGATCACCACCACGTCACCTATCCGTATTCCCTCAGTTACCATCACCTGCCATCTCACACCCCAAATGATCCGTTGGCCATTTATTACTGGATAACCTATCAGTTATCCAGCTGACTTGTCTCCCACGCCCAACGGACACCCATTTACTCAAAACTAACCTCATTCTCCCTTTTCTCACCATTTACCACTCATCGCACCAGAGAGTTTTTTACACCGTTTACTCCTCTGTTACAGTCAGTTGCCCTCATCCACAGTCATTCGCCCCCACTAACATTGTTTGTCTTGCAGGTACTGTTGCAAAAATGGCACCAAAGTCCAAACAAGCAGAAGCAGAGGAGAATACGTTTCTCCCGCCTCCTTCCGACCTTGATAGGATCCCACTAGTCAACAAAGACCGCTTAATTGCAGATACAAAGTGCGATTTTGATTTCACAGACCTTTAGTCGTGGCTCAAGGAAGTCTTCCTAGACCAGAGTGATGAAATCGAACTCTGGGAGTCCAATTTACCCCTTTACCTCTTTCCTCAAATTCACCATTTTCCAGAGTTCACACTCAAGTGCCAAGCCCACTACATTCCCGAGCAAAGAGTCATCGTATCCTCGTCTGGAGAGATCCTTTTCCTCATCACGCCCGAATCCATCGACCAAATGATGCAAATCCCCCAAGCCGACTCTGCATCTCCCTTCAACCTGGAAATTCTTACAGAATTATACCAGAAAATGACCTTCCCCCAAAGAGCTCAAATATTCAATCTTTTCCTCCCCCCGTCCACTCAATTTCCCTCCACAAATCCTCCTTATCCGTCTTCCATGTTCTCGACTAAAGGAAACCAGATCATCTCATCCCTTTGTGCTTTGTTAGGATATTATTTTGATCAATGGGTAGATGAACCCATTATGGGTTTTCTATCCATCTTCTCTACCGATGAAAATCCCACCACCCAGTTTGACTTCAGCACATTCCTGGAGAACAACATTCACGAACAGTTCATGAATTTCGCCACAGAAGGCATGTTCTGATACTCATCCATACTGGCGTACTTGTTCGTCTTCTTCCAAGAAGACAAATTCATTTTTTCCATGCAGAAGACGGATGGAGATGGTAGACCCCAGGCAGTGACAGCATGGACCTACTTGCTCAAGCACCACTCCATAGAGTTCAGTTTCAAGGAGTTCATTGATCAATTCTACCACCCTGTGGTAAGTATGCTAGGCGGCAGGCTTGAGCCTCGGATAAATGATGAAGTTCAGAGGATCCTGCATCTCTCGGATAACACAAAAACTGGGGATTGGTATTTGTACCAAGATTACACCGAGATCATAGTATACGGGTGCAAGTTGGCACCGTATAAGCTGCCCAAGTATCTGTCGGTCAGAATTTTTTCTTTGGAATATATAAGGCAGATAATAAATTCCGATGATATCCATTTTGTGTCACTAAAGAAAAAGCAGCAGCTTAGAATTAAGGGGCAGATTGGCTCCTTCATCTGCAACAATCGTGGCATTGGGGAAGAAGCAGACAAGATGCTGAGGGAGATGAAGTTCTTCATGAGCTTCCCATGGCATTACGATCCATGTGGGATCATCTCCGAGATGAGGGTAAAAAACAAGAACATCCCATATGTCCATGAAGCTAGGCCTGAAATTAAAAAATTTGCAAACCAGACAGTATGGGAGCCTAATACATTGGTCGAAGTAGAACAGCAGGATCCCCCGGCCACTGTATCACAAACGACCACGCCACAGGTCTCGAAAGAGAAAAGGCCTAGGTAGGATTTATCTCCGCCTGTCACTGAGGTATCTTTCGAAGAATTCCAGCTGCATACCAAGAGGCCTAAGACTTTTGCAGTTCCTGGCCCGACTGGGGAAAAAGAAGCCCCGTCTACTACAGTCACCAAAGTTGATAGGCCACCCTTCGGTTCGAGCCTCCATAAGGTCATAACCTCAACAGTGTAGAAAAAATCTACAGATTCTCCATTGACCACCCAGCCAAGCAAGGTGGGACCGAAGCTGAGTATCTTCAAAAAGTATGAGTTGATCAAGAAAAGGAACCAGACCCTGACCAGCAGTACTTGCGCCCAGTTCTGGAAGCAGACGTTGACTGCGCAACATAGGTTGCTATCGTCATTTGACACCGAGAAGGGCAGAATGCATATGGCATTCCTCCAGGCACAGGTACCAGATCCAAAGGTGATCACTGACTACAAAAGGGCCACCTTTGAATTCCAGATGAAGGACGTGCATCCGGCCGATTAGATGGATCTGCACAAGCAGACAGGGGAAATGGTCTTTTACACGTTGGCGCATGCTTCCACTACTACGTCCAAACTGCAAGTGTCCCTGAACAATGTTCAAACACAATTGTAGTTAGAGAATATATCGTCCTTTGCCAAGGACAATAGAATCAAGACTTTGGAGGAACTGGTCCTCAAGATCGGTTACGATCCTTCGAACGTGAAAGCAGCTGAGGAGATGATCAAGAAGAAGAATGCTAACATAGACTCCTTGAGAAAAAAATTTAAGCTCCCGCCCATAAAGGATTCGTAGGCGAAGGAGATAGCAGAGAAAGAAGGAGAGAAAGATGAAATGCTCAAGCTGCTCATGGAGCAGAATGCACAGCTTAAGGAAATGGAAGTTGAGATGGAGAAGCTATTAAAAGAAAAAGAGCAACTGAGGCCAATGGAAGTCATTCCATTGAGTGCCATTCCAATTTTGAGAGTGAGCACAGCATCAGTGACAGAAGTCCCATCTGCCACTCCATTGACATCCCTGGAAAAGACAGCCGACCTGGATAAGTCTATGGAAAAGATGAAACTGCAGGAAACAGAGATCAGCAGGCTCAAAAAGGAGATTGAGAACCTTCAGGAACTCAAATATTCCTTCCAGACCAGCCTCTCCAAGGAAAAGCAGGTGACAGATCAGCTCAAGCAAGAATTACAATAGCTCCAGAAGAAAACAGTGGCAGGAAAGACTTTAGCCGAAGTTAAAGAAAGTGTATGGACAGACATCACCAAGTCCATGAACGAGATATGGCCCATGGTCTAGATCATGTTTGAGCAGAATGAATTGGTGCAGAGGAGAAAACAGGCCATCGAGAAGATCATATCAGAATTGGGGGAGATGCCAACACAGGTGAACAAGATCATCAAGTTCCTGAATTCTAAGACCAGGGAAGAGCTGGAAGAGATGAAAATTGAAGACAGAACAGAGACCATCCTTGAGGTCAAAAGAGTTTTGACCAAGAGAGGATTAATGCTTCAGCTGGAAGAAAAGGTTCAGGCTATGGACCTAGGGGTACAAAGATTCTTTAGTAAGATTGAGGCTCTACAGAAGAAAGGTCTTCCTGGTCTGAAGGTAATAAATGATAAATTGATGACACTCCCATACTATAAGAAGAGATTAGCCGATGTGGCTAAGGACAGTTCAAAGTTTGCGGGAATTCAAGGCAACATCACTGGCAAGGCATTTATAGATTCTCTTCAGTGGGACATCAATATCCAACATGAGATTCAATACATCTTCCTCACCAATCCTACCTTCGCCAAGTACACAGAAATGGATGAAGTGTATCGAAGGCTACTCAAAGTCAACGTTCCCAGTCATCTCCGATGGGAGGAACTATGTGATCTGATCGAGTAGCAGATGAGTTGTCCCAGTCCAGTCATTTGTCCAGTCAGATGAGGTCGTGCAGAGGCTTCATCAACGGCCCACCCAGAAATTAGCATGCAGTTACACCACATCATCAAGCAGTTCCTAGATTTAGGAAATTTGTTAAGTTAGTTAGGCTAAAAATAGATTTAGCACGTTCTGGTCATTAATGACAGGATCGTTTGTAATTTGAGTTATAAATACTTCATCTTTAGAAGTATTGAGGGTTGTTGATCTTCACACCCTGACGCTATCAGACTGTAATATTTTTGAAGAGATCTTCCATTAATACAAAGAGGCGCTTTTACAGGATTCTTGCGTGTATTCACTGGTGATGTTTTTCTCTCTAAATTGAATGTGACTCTCGCTTTGTTATCATACTTTTTTCTAATTCTAATCTTTAGAAGTAACGAATGTTGCAGGATTTATCTCGTATACCCTGTTTCTGACTCAAAATATTTTGGTGTTTTATCTTCTGGTTTTTCCAATAAAAAAATTCTTAACTGCTTCTTTGTTGAAATTACCTTTCTCATATTTTCTGCTATTCATCATTTATGATACTAAAGAATCCATTGATTATATTATCTCGCCCTGTAAAAGTTTTCCTTTACGTTTCTGGTTCGGATTTCATATTTTATTAAAAACACAGACCCCATAGCCCAATGGATGTGTAGATTGTCTCAACCAACCCAACACACACTACGACAACAAAAACTGACCTGTTTATTTACCTAGCCTAATATTTAAAATTTGAACCATAGCTAAATCATATAGAGAGATCCCTCTCTAAAGTTGGAAGGGCTAGATCCTAGCTTCAAAAGCGGTTGGATAAAGTTACCTTAGTAGATTTCTTCTGCTGTCAACCTCTAGGAAATTTACCAAGTGCTAACATAGTGGCGACTCGACTGGGGAACAGAACTAAAAATTTATAATTTCACGTTTTCTTTTCCCTAAAAAGAAAGTGTGTTCCTGGAATATTGCAAATTTGAGAAGAAAGTAATGTTTAGAGGTTGATTAAAATTTGTACATATTATTTTCGGACTCATAAAACTAAAAGTATATATATATAAAATCAAAAAGAAATCTGGCTCCCAAGAAATTTTATACTCGATCTCATCCAGACCCAGAACCTGCAATAGTGACAGATAACCCAGAACAGTTGCTCAAGAAAAATACCATAGCTGAAGGCTCAGTTTGTCATACTCCCTTTCATAAGTCCCTTTCCTTTTCAGGGGAGCTCGTTACCTTTCAAAACCCTGACTCTGACAACTTTTCCCAACAGAGCCTGGTTAGAACATGGTCCGATAGTTTTGTGACTGGAATCATTTTCGACCCAACCGTTTTACAACCACGAACCCCTGAGGTTCTGTCTCCCACTACTAAACCGCAAACCACTCCCTCAGTGCTATCCAGTCCCTCCTCGTCCTCGTCTTCATTCACTACCTCGTCGATCCTCCAATCTGTTATCCCACCTCCTCCACACATCATGGCATCTAGATATGCTCCTTTAGTGTTGGCTGCGCCTCTTCATGCCATGCCCCAAGACTATCAAACGAGACTTCCACAGTTCGATGCAACAGGACCTTTGAGCGCACAACAGCACATTGATAAAATGAATGATTATTATGATCTGCATGAAGTAGATGAGGCTGACGTTCAAATGAGATTGTTTGTCCAAAGTTTGACAGGTGACGTTAAAAAATGGTACAAAGGTTTGTGTGCTGCCTCAATCCTTGACCTTACCGCATTCCAAAGGAGTTTTCTAGACAGATGGGAGGTAAAGAAAAACCCTCTCCAAATCTTGTCAGAATACAAAAATATTAGAAGAAATCAAGGTGAGACAGTGCAAGATTACTGCACTCGTTTCAATAACCTGTACAACGCAATCCCAGCTGAAATCAAACCTCCACAGGGTTTGGCATTGATAAAATTCCCTGATGGTTTTGACGTTGATATGTCATACCAACTAAGGGAAAGAAATTCTACCACCCTGGAAGACATGTAGAAATGTGCAATAAGTGTGGAGGCCAATTTGTTGGCAAAAAGGGCACGACAGAGGTCAGAGAGGAGAGTCACAATTAAATAAGAACCTTCTACGTCAACCTCCAATTCCAAATTGGATTCCTTGGCTAGGGCAATGGAAAGAATGATGGAAAGACTTACTATGTCAGAAAGAAATCCTCCAAGAGAAAACCCACCAACTCCTCAGGTTCGGAACCCTAACTTTAGGAGAAACCCTCCTCAAATCAGACAGAGAGATCCTAGGGATCAAAGAGAGCAGAGAGGTCCAAATCAGTAGATCAAACCTCCCCTACAAGAAAATTATGTTGATGAAGGGGAGGAAGTGATTGAGGAACTAGAGGATACTCACATAAATCTCATGGGCATTCATGATAACAAAGCTATTTTCCTTACCCAAGAAGAACAAGAACTTTTTCTTCTCAATCAAACAAAAGTAAGTGAAGAAGCTGAAGATGCAGAACAGTAGGCATTCGAAAATCCCATTTTGGAGGTACACCGACAGTATAATCTGCGGAGTAAAAAGACAGAAGGGAGTTCCCCAAAAAAGACGATTGAAACGAAGAAGGTAATCGAAACCAAGAAGGCCCCTGAGCCATCTACCGAGAAGATTCCTGAAAAGAGCGTTGTCGAAGTTCCCGCGAAGAAAAACCTTACTATTTTGAAAAGATCGTCACAGCCCGAGGTTTCACCTATTAATCCACGAAGTACTTCTGGCCAGAAGAGTGTGGTGGACAAACCAGAATTGATGAACCAAGGCAGAGCTCCTACACCTTTCAGCCTTGAGGGAGAATTAGCCAAAGTAAAAATTCCCATTCCACTTTTCGAGTTGATGAACAAAGACGTTTATCATTCACAGGTGATTAAAGCACTGACCATTGAACCTGACATAGGCACGAAGGCCTTAACCATTGGATCATCAAATCATTCAGATACTGTGAACCTTACTGATGATCAACACAAACTTTTGTTCGGACCTGAAGTAGATGGCCGAGACGATAATGGTGATGTCGCTCCTTTTTACATTAGTCTAAACATACATGACCTGATCTTGCATAACGCTATGCTGGATTCGGGTGCTTCCCACAATCTGATGCCTAAAGCAGTGATGGAGAAACTGGGACTGGAGGTCACCAGACCTTACAAGGATTTACACTCATTCGACTCCAGTAAAGTTAGATGTATTGGTTTGATCAAGGACCTATGTATCACCTTGGTTCAGATTCCTACAAAGAGCATGGTCATGGATGTGGTAGTTGCAGACATCCCTCTGAAGTATGGAATGTTGCGATCCCGATCTTGGGGGGCTAAGTTGAGAGGTACCCTGCAGCTATATATGTCGTATGCCACTATCCCAGTTTTCGGGCAACAAAGAAGGTTATACAGAGAGACATTGATGAAATACATGGTCAGTAGCCAAGAAAAACCGCATAACTATCCTCTTTACTCTGCGCATTCCGACTTGGATTCTTTTATCTTGTACAATGATGGTGACACAGGAGAGCAAGACACTCAGCTGGGAGAAGATACATCTAGTCAGGATGAAGGCCAAGAAATCATTGAGGTAGCAAGGAAGAAAAACATGATAACTGAAGAGCTACCGGCGGACTTCTGGAGCATGGATTTTGATGGAGCAGTAAGCAAAGAAGGAGCCGGAGTGGGAGTTTGGCTGCACAATCACAGAACCAGGTATTCGGAAAACCACTCTTACAAATTAAATTTCCAATGCACTAACAATATCGCTGAGTATGAAGCATTGATGCTCGGTCTGAAGCTTTTGAAAAGAGTTGGTGCCAAACAGATTATGGTAAGAGGTGATTCTGAATTGATAATCAAGCAAATCAAAGGTGAGTATGCTGCGAAACACCTACGTCTTATAGATTATAGGAATGTTGTTCTTGATGCCTTGAGGTGTTTTACTGAAGTTGACTTGCAGGTAATGCCGAGGGGACAAAATATTTTAGCGGACGGATTGGCTACATCAGCAGCCACATGTACGATTCCTTTCTGCTCGACTCGCCCATACACGGTGGAGGTAAAATGTAGACCAACCGTTCCCGACAATATCAGGTACTGGAAAGTGTTTGGTAATGATGATCAAATCGAAGACTTTATGCAGTGTAAAAATGATTTTGAATGTACAAATATAGATTTAGAGAACGAAGATGAAAGTGTAAATAGATCTGATTTTGAAATTGATAGTGTAAATAGCGTAGATTCAGAAGAATTAGGCAATGATGAGATGGAGGCCGATGTCTTACATTTGAAAAGTAATGTGTTGCCTAGGGGCCTAGTTCCTTTAGAGGACTTGTTTGATTTTAACGACGTAGCCAAAAAACCAAAAATTGAAGCCAATGGACAAGAGGTATAAGACTGCAACATAGGGACTGAAGAGAAACCCAGGATGGTCAAATTGTCTAAATCATTACCCCCTGAGAAAAAACTCAAATACATTGAGTTGTTCAAAGAATATTCAGATGTCTTTACTTGGGGTTATGAATATTTGAAAGCTTATGACACCAGCATCATACAACACAGGATTCCAATAAAAGAAGACCAAAAACCGTTCAGACAGAAACTTAGGAGAATAAATCCCAAGTTACTCCCTCTAATAGAAAAGGAGATTAAAAAAATGTATGATGCCAAAATCATAGTCTCGTTACGTTTTTCCAAATGGGTCTCGAATTTGGTCCCGACACGTAAGAAATCCGGGGAAATCAGGTTGTGCATTGATTTCCGAAATCTGAATAAGGTCTCCTTGAAGGACAATTACCCCTTGCCCAAAATGGACCACATCCTACAAAGGGTGGTCGGATCCAATCGAATCTCTCTGTTGGACGGGTTCTCAGGTTATAATCAAGTCCTAGTTCACCCAGATGACCAAGACAAAACCACTTTCACCACACCATGGGGCACTTTCATGTATGTGAAAATGCCTTTTGGTTTGATGAATGCTGGAGCCACTTTCCAGAGAGCGATGGATATTGCCTTTGTGGAAGAATCGGGTAAGTTTATTGTCATCTATTTGGATGATGTAACTGTGTTTTCCCGATCTGATGACGAACACCTGCGACACCTCAGATGAGTCTTTGAGAAATGTAGAAGGTTTGGGATTTCTTTAAATCCTAAGAAAAGCCTTTTCGGACTAGAGGAAGGCAAACTTCTAGGACACATCATCTCCAAGGACGGAATCAAAATAGATCCCAGCAGAATCGAGGCCATACAAAAATTAGAACACCTAAGAAACATCAAAGAATTACAGTCTTTTATCGGGAGAATAAACTTTCTATGAAGATTCATTCCCAACCTGGCAGAGCTCCTTAGAAACATTACAAATATGCTTAAAAAGGATGTAAAAATAAAATGGAACACTGAGTCCAGACAGTCTTTCGAACAAGTCAAACGAGCACTCACAGAGGCCCCTGTCTTGATCAGTCCTGATTTTAGTAAGGATTTCTATCTTTTTTCTTTCGCTTCCGAACATACTATAGCAATGGTATTACTACAAAAGAACAGTGAAGGGTATGAACAGCCCATAGCTTTCTTTAGTAAAGCGTTAAGAGACGTTGCTCTGAATTACAAGATAATGGAGAAACACGCTTTTGCCTTGGTAAAAGCTATAAAAGATTTTAGGGTCTACATTCTCCATTCCCATACCATTGCATATGTTCCAAATGTGGTAGTAAAAAACATTTTGACCCAGGATAATCCGGATGGAAGAAGAGGAAAATGGATTGCTGTCATTTTAGAATACGACATAGAGATTAAGCCTGTGAAACTAATTAAAGGTAAAGGCCTAACTAAATTAATGGTTGAATCTAATTTCCATGCTCTTGACATTAATTTTTTAGCTACAGCAGATGAACAGGGCGAGATGGCGACTCCAAGCGCAAGAGAGGTATTTCTAAACTCTCCATGGTACGCAGACCTTATATTTGTTTTTCAAAATTTACAAGCTCCCCCTGGTTTGACTAAGACTAAAGCTAGATTTTTGAAGTTGAAAGCTTTAAAATTCTGTATTCTAGAAGGCAATTTGTATTGGAAAGATCCTGGAGGTATTCTATTAAATTTTTTATTGAAAGACGAAGCTGACAAAGTGTTACAAGAATTTCATGCATGAGAATGTGGTGGCCATCTGAACTGGAAGGTCACAGCCAACAAAATACTCAGAGCTGGATTCTATTGGCCCACCCTATTCGCCGATGTACACCACAAAGCGACTTTGTGTCATCAATGTTAGTTGTTTGAAGGCAAAAGGAAACTCCTCCCTCTGCCCCTGAAACCGATCTCAGTTGAAGCCCCTTTTCAGCAATGGGGGTTGGACTTCATTGGAGAAATACACCCCCCTTCTTTAGGCCAGCACAGGTGGATTCTCACTGCCACAGATTATTTTACCAAATGGATCGAAGCAATACCAAGCAGGCAAGCCACTGACTCTGTTATTATCAAATTCCTTGAAAATAATATATTGTCTCGCTTTGGATGTCCTAGAAAGATTATAACTGATAATGTAGCTGCTTTTCGTTCGAAGAAACTCATAGATTTCTGCAACCAGTATCACATTGGTTTGGGACATTCCACAGCTTACTACCCTCAGGGGAATGGGCTGGTGGAATCCTCAAACAAAACCTTGGTAAACATCATCAAGAAAATGTTGCAGGAAAACAAGAAATCATGGCATAACAAGTTGGTGTTCGCATTGTGGGTTGACAGACTGAACACCAAAAGGTCAATCGGTATGTCACCATATCAACTGTTCTATGGCACAAAAGCAGTTTTCCCCACTTCTTTAGGAGTCCCTGTCATGAAGTTGCTTCAAGATGTACAAGCTGAGCCAAATGACTCACAGAGAAGGATCAACCAGATGATCCATTTACAGCAGTCTAGGGAAGAAGTTTTCAACAAGACTCAGGTAATCCAAGAAAGCATCAAGAAGATCTTTGACAAAAGAACCAAGGAAGATGGTTTTGAGTTAGGAGATTTGGTGTTGAGATGGGACGCCAGAAATGAAGACAATGGAAAGCATGGAAAATTTGATAGTATGTGGAAAGGACCTTACATGATTCAAGCATTCAGGGGAAACAACGCTTTCTTGCTAAACAACGTTGATGGGACAGATCTGTCAGGAGGACCTGTAAATGGCAGAATGCTGAAGCATTACGTGCCGCCCCAGTAGAGACTCGAGTTTTCACTCTCCATTGTACATACCATTTTTATTTTTTTTTCGCCTAAATTTTCTGAGTTAATAACATTAGTCAGTTGGTTGAAGCTCGAAGAGAAGGCCCTAAGCCGTTTACCACTGTTCTTCCAATTTTTGAGAATAAATCTAATCAATCAACGAAGGCTACTAGGCAGAAATTTTCAGAATGACAGGAACTAGGATTCTTGGCACTTCACATGGAAAGTACCATCCCCAGGTGGAGCCGCTGTTATCAAACTATAAGTTATAGGATCAACTGGTGACTGGGATATTATCTGTCTCTAGTGTTTTTGTTGACAAATGATTTTTCATTTTGTAAATAATTTGATAAAAAAAAAAGAGGGCATAAAAGAATTTCAATAAAAGCCCCATGCAATAATAGTAACTTGGTCCATACCTTTCAAGCATGGCCAAGTTCTTTTTAAATTGATGTTGATAGGGTTAGTGAATGAGTTTGGCTAAACAGTTTAAT
>ML777164.1:975192-1003428 GCA_009831015.1 Picea engelmannii
TTTAATGGTCCCGAGTTCCATCACCGCCTACTATCTGACATACATTCGTCACATCTTGACGTCACTGTCCACCTTTCTGAAAAGGGTCACGTCCCATAAAATTTTGTCAGTCCTTTCCCCTTAGTCGCTCACGGAAAGCCCCATCACCATGAATTTTATCCCAATTGATCGTCGCCACGTCACTTGTCCGTATTCCCTTAGTTACCGTCACCTGCCCTCTCACACCCCAAATGATCCGTTGGCCATTTATTACTAGATAACCTATCCGTTATCCAGATGACCTGTCTCCCGCGCCCAACGGACACCCGTTTACTCAAAACTACCCTCATTCTCCCTTTTGTCACCATTTACCACTCATCGCACCAGAGAGTTTTTTACACTGTTTACTCCTCTGTTACAGTTAGTTGCCCTCATCCATAGTCATTCTCCCCCACTAATGTTGTTTGTCTTGCAGGTACTGTTGCAGAAATGGTGCCAAAGTCCAAACAAGCAGAAGGAGAGGAGAATCTTTCTCCCACCTCCTATCGACCTTGACAGAATCCGACTGGTCGACAAAGACCACTTAATTGCAAATACAAAGTGTGATTTTGATTTCGCAGACCTTCATTCGTGGCTCAAGGAAGTCTTCCTGGACCAGAGTGATGAAATCGGACTCTGGGAGTCCAACTCACCCCTTTACCTCTTTCCTCAAATTCACTATTTTCCAGAGTTCGCACTCAAGTGCCAAGCCCACTACATTCCCGAGCAAAGAGTCGTCGTCTCCTCGTTCAGAGAGATCCTTTTCCTCATCACGCCCAAATCCATCGACCAAATGATGAAACTCCCCCGAGCCAACTCTCCATCTCCCTTCAACCTGGAAATTCTTACAGAATTATACTAGAAAATGACCTTCCCCCAAACAGCTCAAATATTCGAGCTTTTCCTCCCCCGATCCGCTCAATTTCCCTCCACAAATCCTCCTTATCCGTCTTCCATGTTCTCGACTAAAGGAAACCAAATCATCTCATCCCTTTGTGCTTTGTTAGGATACTATTCTGATCAGTGGGTAGATGAACCCATTCTGGGTTTTCTATCCATCTTCTCTACCAATGAAAAGCCCACCACCCAGTTTGACTTCAGCACATTCCTGGAGAACAATATTCACGAACACTTCATGAATTTCGCCACGGAAGGCATGTTTCGATACTCATCCATACTAGCGTACTTTTTCGTCTTCTTCCAAGCAGACAAATTCATTTTTTCCATGCAGAAGATGGATGGAGATGGTAGACCCCAGGCAGTGACAGCATGGACCTCCTTCCTCGAGCACAACTCCACAGAGTTCAGTTTCAAGCAGTTCATTGATCAATTCTACCACCCTGTGGTAAGTATGCTAGGCAGCAGGCCCGAGCCTCAGATAAATGATGAAGTTCAGAGGATCCTGCATCTCTCGGATAACAAAAAAACTGGGGATTGGTATTTGTACCAAGATTACACCGAGATCATAGTATACGGGTGCGAATTGGCACCGTATAAGCTGCCCAAGTATCTACCGGTCAGAATTTTTTCTTTGGAATATATAAGGTAGATAATAAATTCCGATGATATCCATTTTGTGTCACTGAAGAAACAGCAGCAGCTTAGAATCAAGGGGCAGATTGGATCCTTCATCTGAAACAATCGTGGCGCTGGGGAAGAAACAGACAGGATGTTGAGGGAGATGAAGTTCTTCATGAGCTTCCCATGGCATTACGATCCATGTGGGATCATCTCCGAGATGAGGGTAAAAAACAAGAACATCCCATATGTCCATGAAGCTAGTCCTGAAATTGAAAAATTGCAAACCATATAGTATGGGAGCCTAATACATTGGTCGAAGTAGAACAGCAGGACCCCCCGGCCACTGTATCACAAACGACCATGCCATAGGTCCCGAAAGAGAAAAGGCCTAGGTAGGATTTATCTCTGCCTGTCACTAAGGTATCTTCTGAAGAATTCCAGCTGCATACCAAGAGGCCTAAGACTTTTGCAGTTCCTGGCCCGACCGGTGAAAAAGAAGCCCCGTCTACTACAGTGACCAAAGTTGATAGGCCACCCTTCGGTTCGATCCTCCATAAGGTCATAACCTCAGCAGTGCCGAAAAAATCTATAGATTCTCCATTGACCACCCAGCCAGGCAAGGTGGGACCGAAGCTGAGTATCTTCGAAAAGTATGAGTTGATCAAGAAAAGGAACCAGACCCTGACCAGCAGTACTTGCGCCCAGTTCTGGAAGCAGACGTTGACTGCGTAACATAGGTTGCTATCGGCATTCGACACCGAGAAGGGAAAAATGCATATGGCATTTCTCCAGGCACAGGTACCAGATCCAAAAGTGATCACTGACTACAAAAGGGCCACCTTTGAATTCCAAACGAAGGACGTGCATCCGACCGATTAGATGGATCTGCACAAGCAGACAGGGGAAATGGTCTTTTACATG
This sequence comes from Picea engelmannii, assembly GCA_009831015.1. Classification (NCBI taxonomy): domain Eukaryota; kingdom Viridiplantae; phylum Streptophyta; class Pinopsida; order Pinales; family Pinaceae; genus Picea; species Picea engelmannii. The sequence continues at coordinate 977,653 of ML777164.1, forward strand.
CTGGCGCATGCTTCCACTACTGCGTCCAAACTACAAGTGTCCCTGAACAATGTTCAAACACAATTGAAGTTAGAGAAGATATCGTCCTTTGCCAAGGACAACAGAATCAAGACTTTGGAGGAACTGGTCCTCAAGATCGGTTACGATCCTTCGAACGTGAAAGTAGCTGAGGAGATGATCAAGAAGAAGAATGCTGACATAGCCTCCTTGAGAAAACAATTGAATCTCCCACCCACAGAGGATTCACAGGTGAAGGAGGTAGCAGAGAAAGAAGGAGAGAAAGATGAAATGCTCAAGCTGCTCATGGAGCAGAATGCACAGCTTAAGGAAATGGAAGATGAGATGGAGAAGCTATTAAAAGAAAAAGAGCAACTGAGGCCAATAGAAGTCATTCCATTGAGTGCCATTCCAATTTTGGGAGTGAGCACAGCATCAGTGACAGAAGTCCCATCTGCCACTCCATTGACATCCCTGGAAAAGACAGTCGACTTGGCTAAGTCTATGGAAAATATGAACCTACAAGAAACAAAGATCAGCAAGCTCAAAAAGGAGATTGAGAACCTTCAGGAACTCAAATATTCCTTCCAGACCAACCTCTCCAAGGAAAATCAGGTGACAGATCAGCTCAAGCAAGAATTACAATAGCTTCGGAAGCAAATAGTGGCAGGAAAGACTTTAGCCGAAGTTAAAGAAAGTGTATGGACAGACATCACCAAGTCCATGAACGAGATATGGCCCATGGTCCAGATCATGTTTGAGCAGAATGAATTGGTGCAGAGGAGAAAACAGGCCATCGAGAAGATCAGATCAGAATTGGGGGAGATGCCAACACAGGCGAACGAGATCATCAAGTTCCTGAATTCTAAGACCAGGGAAGAGCTAGAAGAGCTGAAAATTGAAGACAGAACAGAGACCATCCTTGAGGTCAAAAGAGTTTTGACCAAGAGAGGATTAATGCTTCAGCTGGAAGAAAAGGTTTAGGCTATGGACCTAGGGGTACAAACATTCTTTAGTAATATTGAGGCTCTACAGAAGAAAGGTCTTCCTGGTCTGAAGGTAATAAATGATAAATTGATGACACTCCCAGACTACAAGAAGAGATTAGCCGATGTCTCTAAGGACAGTTCAAAGTTTGCGGGAATTCAAGGCAGCATCACTAGCAAGGCATTTCTAGATGCTCTTCAGTGGGACATCAGTATCCAACATGAGATTCGATACATCTTCCTCACCAAGCCTACCTTCGCCAAGTACATAGAAATGGATGAAGTGTATGAAGGCTACTCAAAGTAAATGTGCCCAGTCATCTCCGATGGGAGGAACTCTGTGATCTGATCAAGTAACAGATGAGTTGTCCCAGTCCAGTCATTTGTCCAGTCAGATGAGGTCGTGCAAAGGCTTCATCAACGGCCCACCCAAAAATCAGCATGCAGTTACACCACATCATCAAGCAGTTCCTAGATTTAGGAAATTTGTTAAGTTAGTTAGGCTAAAAATAGATTTAGCACGTCCTGGTCATTAATGACATGATCGTTTGTAATTTGAGTTATAAATACTTCATCTTTCGAAGTATTGAGGGTTGTTGATATTCACACCTTGACGCTATCATACTGTAATATTTTTGAAGAGATCTTCCATTAATACAAAGAGGCATTTTTACAGGATTCTTGCGTGTATTCACTGGTGATGTTTTTCTCTCTAAATTGAATGTGACTCTCACTTTGTTATCATACTGTTTTCTAATTCTAATCTTTAGAAGTAACGAATGTTTCAGGATTTATCTCGTATACCCTGTTTCTGACTCAAAAGATTTTAGTGTTTTATCTTCTGGTTTTTCCAATAAAGAAATTCTTAACTGCTTCGTTGTTGAAATTGTCTTTCTCGTCTTTTTTGCTATTCATCATTTATGATACTAAAGAATCCAGTGATTATATTATCTCGCCTTGTAAAAGTTTTCCTTTGCATTTTTGGTTTGGATTTCATATTTTATTAAAAACACAGACCCCATAGCCCAATGGATGTGTAGACTGTCTCAACCAACCCAACACACACTACGACAACAAAAACCGACCTGTTTATTTACCTAGCCTAATATTTAAAATTTGAACCATAGCTAAATCATATAGAGAGATCCCTCTCTAAAGTTGGAAGGGATAGTTCCCAGCTTCAAAAGCGGTTGGATAAAGTTACCTTAGTAGATTTCTTCTGCTGTCAACCTCTAGGAAATTTACCAAGTGCTAACAGGGCCCACATGCCGGATCATGATGACTTGCCTTTGGAGGCCTAGAAGACACTTTGGAAGACATTACCTAGCCCTCACATGCCAAACGACTTGCATAGGAGGGGAAAAACATCACTTTTTGAGGCTTAACATCACCTAGGGCTAGGGTTAGTGGTGATGGAGTTGTTGCACATTGACACTTGGCATGATTTGACCGGAGGAGACATGGATTGACCTTGGAAAATGAAGAGGAGGCTCTAGGACCCCCAACGACCTCCACTTTCTTCTCCAACGACATGGGAAAGTGTCAAAACATCCCCTAGAGGGATGACGTCATCTTGTTTTAGCATTTCTAATGTGCAAAAGTGAAAATTAAATATTAATATTTGGTTTAAGGGGTAAGATAAGGGTTTTTGACCCCTTATATTGTGTTTTACCCTAACTAAGTGGACAAACTATGTTTTAAACATTTTGTATAAATAGAGATTATGTGAATCTCATTTCATAACATAACTCTCCCATTGTGAGAAGTATTTGGCTGAAATTTGAGCCCTCCTTGGGAAACCTTCTCTCTCTTGTGCTTTTTATCTCGGTTTCTTTATGATATTGGTGGAAGAAGATGTGCACTACCCTTCTTGGATTTTTTCTTTGGAATTTGTGGTGGATTTATCTTGGTAAGAGGAGGTTTTTCTTGTCCTTTCTCGAACAAGTTTGATTTGTTAGATTTATTTTGGAGTATAAGGATTTACGACCCCACCATTGTCTATCATTTTTGTCTAGAATTTATTTGTTGTACAAGGTTTTACTAGGAGAAGTAAAAGGGTTTACATCCTCCTAGTAACTCCTAGCTTAGCATTTGCTTGCCTTGGGGAGTAAGAAGGTTTACACCCCAAAGGAGATAGCATTGTTTATCTCTTTATTTACTTGACTCCATAACCCAATAGATAAAGGCACTAGTATAATTGCATTGGAGAAATAAAATATTGCACTGGTTAACGTGAAATTTCATGATTTGAAGGTTGTCTAAGTTGGAATCAATTTTTTGCTATATAAGCCTGGTTGAGTCACTAGGATGTCATATTTACCTAATTACTTATTTCTTATGTTATAAAACTTCATCTATAACTATTAGGGCTGCATAAACCGTAACTCTTTTTCATTTATAACTTGTTTTTCAACCGTTAGAATTTGCCAAGAGTTTGCCACATTTGTCTACTTGGTCTAGTGCAACTTTTGGGTGGATTCTTAGTGACTTTTGGTGGTTGAATTTACTGCTATAAAAATTTGTTTACTAAATCCATAAGGTTGCAAAATATCTCTACAAACACTTTTTATTACATCCTTGTTTGAATATCACTGGTGTTTATCTAACTTATCTCTTGCATCATTTGTTGGACTTTTAGCAATTATTTAGCAGCTTTAATACTTATTTTCTCGCTGATATACATTGTTGTTTGTTGCTGAAATTAGGGACAACAATCTTAACTTTCTTGTCCACCTAACATTATACACATATGCTTGGCTTGTTCTTCTGTCTCGTGCAGGTACAACATTCTTTGTAGTTGTTCTTATCTATTGGAAACCATTGGGTACCACCTAGACTCTTTCCCAAGCCTTTCCGCATCTTTTGTAATGACCTATAGGGGGACCTTCCTTTGTCTCTTCACTTTCCGTCTCCTTCCCCCCAAGGTCACCGGGATTCACCCCTTGAGGTGATTCTATCATCTCTAAAGTGACGGGAATACCTTCCTAAGGTGACAGTGGGTAGGTGTTCTCAAAGTTGTCACCATCTGGTGGTTGGATCGGGATTTTCCCAACCTACAACTTGTGTGATAACATGAACCACACAAGTCATTGTGAACAAGCTGTAAAGGGCCAGAGGCATGCCAAGAGGCACATTTTTCAAAACTATTCTAATGTTTTTTACCGAGAACACAACCGACACAAACACCATCTCTGCATGAAACAAGAGGAAGATCAGTCACCATATATTGATTACATAGTTGTTTCAATGAGTGATATTTTAGATGACCAGACCACTCATGCCAAAGTTTGCTCAATTCATCGCCATGTGCAACAAAAACTGATCGAAAAGATGATGACCCAAAGTTTTCAAACTTTTACAACCTGGTAATATTATCAACAATTCCAGTTGCAAGAACATGTTGAGGATCTTTTAGATCCTTGATTACAACTTGGTGAGGTGAAAACTCTATGTTTTTACCTTCACCTGAATGAGTGATTTGATATACTGATAGAAGGTTACATGAAATAATTGGAACACATAATACATCATTGAAATAACCATTATCTACCTGAATTGTTCCATATATTACAGCACTAAGAGATCTATCATCACCAACAATTTTTTTCTTGGTTTTACATTCATTTAGAGTAGAAAATATGGCTTTCTCCTTATACATATGATAAGATGCTCCAGAATCAATAAGCCACTCATCCGAAGAATAAGTAGAAGTTGCATTGAAGGAGAAACCAGAAGCAGAAAGTGCATGTCCATGGGAAGAAGAAGAAGTAGAATCAATATTGATGTTGTACTTCTTCATTGTTTCTTCTAAAGATGCAATCTTCTTCAAACATTTGGACTCATCATGACCATCTTTCCCACAAAAGTTACAATGCTTGTCAATCTTCTTATTTTTATATTTTTCCCCTTTGTCACCATTAGGATCTAAAGTTGTTTGAGTGGGTTTGGGACCGTTGTTTTTCTTGTTGTTATGGCGAGGATGTTGCTTCTTGGGATTCTTCGGTTTATCTTTCTGTTGGGATACTAAGGCTTTTTTGGAGGTACCTGCAATGCCAATCACTCCAAGTTGTACAATCTTATCTTTCTCTCTAACCAAATCATCACAAAAGGACTCAAGAGTGGGTTTTTTTATAAGCTTTCCCTAGAGCCTCTCTCGTGCCATAAAAGGTAGATACAAACATAGAATATGCACTACCTAGCTTAGAAAGAATAATATAGATGCAACGCTCTTCCTCCAGCTTTATGTTACACTCTTCACATAAAATTCTAAGTGTTTTAAACTTAGATAGATAGTCTTAAATGCAATAAAAATCATTTGGACTTAGAGTCAATATCGGATTTTCTAATTGATGTGCTCAAATATTATTGTGTTTACCAAACACAGATTCAATATTTTCCCAAGCTTCTTCAGGATCATCAATTTCTTAAAGGTGGAACCTTAAATCACGAGAGATGGAAATTTTGATCAGTCCACGTGCTTCGTCATTCCTATTATCCCATTTGACTTTATTTTCATCATCAGTGGGTTTTTTTTCCTTTCTGAAGGTAATCCGGTATGTTATCTCCTAAATTAAACTTGTCATTCCATTTGATTTTTAGGTGATAGCATAGTCATGAATAAGTGTCATTTTTTATTTTTTATGGTCTATGGTCTCCAAGCATAGAGAATAAGTTGTAGAGTCCAAAAATAAGTCGATTTGACATTTATTGTTTTCAAAAAATCAAAGAAGATATTTTCGGCGGCTAATGTTGTTTTAAAGCTTAAGATGAGCCGTCGAAAGTTCAAGCTTTCGGTGGAAAAATGACATTTCAAAAGACAGAGGAGCCGACGAAAGTGCAAAACAAGGTTTTTAGACAGCACATCAAGCGAGCATGAATGTGGATTGAAGGACACATGTCATCAAGACATAATGACCGCTTAAGTAGCCTTTTGGCATTATCCCACGTTCTCAGTCACCATTTATGCGTTAATCATTTCAGAATCGTTATGCAGATCGTGTGAGGGTTTTGATGTCTTATCATTCCATAAGATTGTTCAGCCATCATTGCAGTCTTTCACTTGTTCCTGAATCTTGTTAACACCATCAAAAATCCATCATTCGAATTTGAACACAGCACATGATGGAAGTTTATAAAGGCGCTCTTTTCACCATTTGATAACATAGAAGTCATTCACTTTCGTCTGCAAGCTCCTGCCTATTGGTAAGAAATATTTGTTTCAGGTCTTTCAGATTAATTCGTGGTTATTGCAGATGGGGAAAAGGAGAGGAGGCCCACCTCTCAGAAAGGAGCTAGACAGCGTATAGTATTTACAATCTCACCCAGAAATCCACCAATATTTTTCAGATGCAGGTTGTCTCACTTATGTCGAAAGGCTACAGGAGGGATACCACCAGGGTATTACAAAAGTTTATGCTAAGTATTTTGATGGGAAAAAGGCCACAGTTGGATCTTTGGAGATACAAGCAAATGAAGCCACCATAGCCTCTACTACAAGCATGCTAAGGACATGGCATAAATGGTTCAAGACTACAGTCACAAAAAACTTGGAATTTAGACCATACTTGAAACCAGAGTTTCAAGACATAATCTGGAAAAAATACATTCCTAGTTCTCACTTGGAAAAGAAATGGCAAACTCTTCTGAAAGCCATCCAGTTATACATAATTGCAGAAGGAAGGTATGATAGGGTCATGCTGTATCATTTCAGGCTAATGGATCACTTTACAGGGAAGACACCATTAAATCTGCCATTCTATTTCCACAAAAGTCTTACTAAGATGTGCAACAGAGTTTGGGATGAACCAGACAGCATTCAGAATACCCTTTTTCATTTTGGTTTGATAAAGATGATCACTGTAGAAGAATTAAAGAAGAAAGAAAGGACATGGGAACACTTTGTATTCTGGGAAGGTTTTGAGTTACAATCTCAACCTGATAAAGGTAAGAAGAAAGAAGGTAAGAAATCATTGACTCCTCAAAGCAGTTTGAAAAGGAGGAGAGCCATCACTCCTGAACCATCAGCAGAACTAGGATCCAGTTCAAAAGCCAAAAAAGAAAAGAAAAAGTTGGATTTTGATGAAGACACAAAGTAGGATGCACCAAAGAAGACAAATTTTCTAAATTTTCCATATTCAGATTCAGATGAAGAACCAAAAAAACAAGAAGTCACTGTTGATGAAAATATAGAATTTTCCATGGAGCAAGCACGAGAGACTGAGAGGTTCACAAGTCTTGAAAAAGGTGAAACATCTAGCAGCAAAAAGAAGCAAAACAGAGCAAAGAAGATTAAGAAACTCAAAGAGAAAATAGCACAACAGGAAGTGCTAGAGAGGGTGATAAAGGCCAGACACGAGACTCTATCAAAGAATTTCACAGAAACCAATGCAGCCTTGGAAATATTAGCACTTGAAAGTGTAAAGGAAAAGAAGAAGAGGATCATAAAGGACAATCATAAGCTATGGAGATTAGCTAAGCATTTGATGAAAAAAGTGAAAAAGTTGAAGGCTAAAATAGCTACACACCCAGATTTGAATGTCCTTGCATAGGTTGCTCAAAATTTGCAAGTGGAGCAGACCAAGTAATTAAGGAGAAGAGTCATTTTTGAAGTTCTTACCTTTTTGGCAAACACAGGTTTTTTGGTGGCATAATCTGCATAACAACACATAGTTAGCCGTCGAAAATCAGGCCTTTCGGCGGCTAACTCACATTTTTCAGGGCAAAAGAGCCGTCGAAACTGCAGGAAAGAGATTTTGAAGATTTGGCGCTCGAGCAAAGGGGATTTTCGGTGATGAATCATAAATTAATCTCAAAAAAATTGCTCCATACATTTTGGCATCTTGTTTCATATTTTTGAGGCATTAAATAAGGTAGATAGTTTGATGATTAACCTATCATTATTGAAGATTGATTACAGTTGTTGAGGAACATATCCAGCTATTGAAGAAAGACACCAGCCTTTTCATCATACATCAGGACCTTCATGCAGTTGTCGAAGACTTAGAAGATTGAAGACAAATCGAATTCTAGAAATGGACTAGATCCATACTCTTTGAGATATTTTTGTAACAGTTTTATATTATTAGTATTTCAGATCCAGTTTCTTAGGATCTGAAACTGCTTGTAAAGGCTATAAAGACTATCAATTTTATAGACTGAGGGTTCGAGTCTTGAGAAACTGATACTACACCATTTTTGTAATAGACCTTTTCTATGATATAATACAGATCACAAGTTCCTCTCATTTATTGATGTCGGATTTCCATTTCTCTCTTTTCATGTACTTTCATGGTTGTTATTGATCTATGTTTATCTTAATTGCTTGTCAATTCATAAACTATGATTTAATAATTAATCATCACTATCTTATTTAACCCATCACATGTGTGTTCTGGTTAATAAGTATTCCACCAGTAAGTTATCCATCTGATTATTGATTCTTGAGAGCATTGTCTCATCTAGATGTACACATTCGACTGTCTTGACACAAATCCAATAGGTTAGTATTTCCCATTTGATCCAAACACAAAACACCAAATCATTCACACTTTAAGTTACCAGGCTTCTTCAAGCTACAACTTGAGAAGGACTCCTGGAGAGATGACATGGTACATGCCTTTATTTATTAATAAATCCTCCATATGGGATTTCCATTGGAAGTAGTTGGTGTTGGTAAGCAAAATATCATTGGAAGAATCCATATTAAATATGCACATGATATGGTTTTAAAAACTGAAACTAGTGATTTGGATGGAAATGTCTCAAAAAATTAAGTGTTTTAAAAACAAACGGCACTAAAAACGGACTTCGGATGTGAAAGTTATGCCCTCACTTTTACAAATAAGTTGTTTTATGAAGTGACCCACTTTTATAAAAGAAGCAGGGATCATTTTTACAATGAAGTTACTTTATAAAAGAAAGTTGCATGAAAAATAAATAACTTTAAAATAAAATATTAAAGCTACTTATAGTGATTCATTTTTATACTTGAAGTGAAGTACACTTTACAATGGATGCATGAACTTTTTCCAAAAAAAGTAACAAAAAAGAGACTTGAACTCAAGACCTCTTACTTAATAAGGAAACTTTTAACCAAGTGAGCTAGCAAACATATTGTATTGTTTAGAAGGAGGATTGGGGGTGTTTTTATTGTTGTTTTGGAAGACGGCCTTGGAGAGCGTGCTCATAAAAAATTATTTTCACACAAGAAAAAATTTTGCTTCTCAATGACAATAAGGGTTAGATCTTGGTTAGCTTACCCAGAAAATGCACCCTTTCCGATCTATTTCTGATTTTTTGAGATTGCACAGGGCATGGGGAAAAGATCATACACCGATCCAAATGAGTAGCAACCCAGAAAAAAAAAAACTAAAACCGAAATAATACTCTACAAAAATTTTAAAAAGGGCATATTCAGGCTTTATACCTCCGAACCTGACTGAAATGGTTGTATCTTGGGAAAACGGAAATCTTTTTTAGTGAAATGAAAAGTGTTACTAATTGAAACAATTGTTATGGACACAATGGAATAGTCCTCTTAGCCTAGAAATGTATGTAAATGGAAGAAACCATAGATGAGGCAACTCGGCTTCACGATCTCGATCCACAACGGGAGAAGGTCTTCAAACAAGATATGATACCATGCTTGACAACACAGGTATTCCAACAGAGGAGGAAAACATTTAGTAACCACTCACACAACCAGATCAAAGATCAACACACCGATATTTTGACGTGGTAAAAGCCCTATGGGGAAACATCCATGTCCCTAGCGAACGCGGCAAGTTGGAGCAATCTATTAATGCAAAAGAAAAAATTACAGAGAGATTTTACAAGAGAGATTCTCACAATCGATCATTGGAAAATGACCCTCCATTCTCTTTAAATAAATATCATGGACCAATTGGGTGTTAAGCCATGGATCAATGTAGTTGTTAAGATCGAGGAGAGTATGAACCGTCGGATCACTCTATATTGGGAACATATCGTGACTGTAGGATTTCCTAACTACAAATGCATACTAAAGAAACACACTAAGAAACACTTAACAAACAATAAGAAACACCATAGATCAACCTTCGTCGTCGTCTCCACTCATGAAATTGATCAAAGATATGTATGGAGTTAGTTTGATGAAGGGAGGTCAAGAGTTCAGTACCAGTCTCGTAACAGATGGGTAATTGAAAATGCATGAGAAAATCCATGGCAAGGGAGTTGAAATCTTGAAAAGTATCGCGTTGGAGCTCAATGTACCATTTGGATGTTGAACCCATAAGTGTGTGTTGGAAAAGACATAACCAGATAAAATCATCCATAAGTGAGTTTGATGAACACCATATATGAAACGTCATAACATGGTTGTTAGGGTCTTCGCCAGGTTTACCGTCAAATTTTAGGATGTCGGAAGGTAACTTGGCAGGAATTACTGGGCAGAAAAGAAAGTGTAATATGGGATCATTTTTCAAACCTGATAAATCTGGTAGATCTAGCGTGGCTAGGAATGGTAGTTGACGATTGACCTGAGAATGATATTGGTGCGGCATGGGGACACCATTAGGGCTGTAAACTGGTTGAGATGGATAAATGTAGCCAGTAGGCCCTCCCGTGTACTATTGTTGTTGACCATCATAGGTAGGATTCATCTGTTGAGGAACGTTCCTAAAAGAAGAAGAGAAAATCGTTTGGTTGTGGGGAGGATAAATAGTATAGCCTGTGGGAGGATAGGTCGTTTGATTAAGGTGGATAAACAGTTTTCCTTTGAGGGGGGTAAACAGTTTTTCCTTGAGGAGGGTAAAAAGTTGGCCCTTGGGGAGGATAAGATTGTTGTCCTTGAGGACCCCAAGTGGGATTCGGGACCCCCGGGAAAGGTTTTTCATAATGTAATCCAGAAGGATTATGATTTGGTATTCCTCCTTGTGGGTTGGGGTATGATGGCCCTCCTTGATAATTTTGATGAAACATACCTCCTTGGGGTGGTCCCCAAGATTGTGGAGGGTTTCCAATAAAAGAAGGTTGTCCCCCTACCATTGATTGGGTAATAACTAGGGTTTGACCAATAAAAGGGGGTTTCCCCCTAGTGGATATGTGTAGGGGCGGTTGTCCCTTGGGAGGGATGGGTCCACTAGACAATGGTTTCCCCCCAGTCAGGACTTGTCCCGTAGTTGAGTGTAGGTGTGTGGTAGGGTTCTGCATTCTATGATGAACAGGTGTCCCAACGGGGTTCTATGGAATATAAGGAGTTGTAGGTTGAAGAGGTGGTGTGGTAGGAGTAAATGTCAGGGTACCTTTTATATGACTAGGAAATATGACTCTGGTGTTACTTTGAACTTGTATTGACATGGAAGCAATATTTACTACTTTTTCGATGGGACGGTCAATAGTTTGACTGGACAGTCTTGCCTCGGCACCAGCAAAGGTAAGAGGGTCAAAAGGTGGTCGACTAAAATGGAATTTTTTGTAAAGGTCACATCCCGATGGAGTTCTCCATATAGAATGAACAGGAGTCTGTTACGGATTGACCATGTAAGCAGGATGAACAGGAGTCATGTACTCGTCATTAAAATCCAGTTCTGTGGATTCCATTTGTGTCTCAATATATGTCCTTGACGGCATACGAGGGTAATCTTCTTCTATGGAATTACTTGACAAGTCCAATCGGAGAAGGAGTGGCTTGAGAGGAACTTGTGACAGAGAGTTAATAGGAAGAATTGAATCTTCCTCAACTGTAACTAAGTCTCTCTCAGGATTTGCTAACAAAGGAGTAGCAACGCTCCCAGTGTCTGAATGATTCTCAACCTCTTCACGGTAAAAATATCAAGTGAATTAGGAGGTAAGGGTTTGTATCCTTCCAGAGGAATCCCTTGCATCCTACGTGCTGTATAAATACCTTTATTTTCTACAGTCTCAATTTTGAAACACAATTAAGTAAATAAACAACACTCGCTAAAAATCTAGAAAAACCAACAAGCAAACAATGCCTTCTCTAGATGAACGTACTAGTTGGTGATGAAATCCAACATCGCATGATCAAAATGAGAAGGGGCTAGGATATGAGCAGGTGGATCAGTTACGTTGGCGACCTGCTTAGTGGACTTACACCTTGGTGCAAGCTTCCTCACGGTTTTACCCGCGGGTTACCCTCCAAGGAGCCCAAGTGAGTTTGACCAACGTCTGTTCCAGGTACAACGAAGACTTACCTTCACAGTCACTTCGTGTAAGGAACCTAAATATTATGGCTACTAAGGACACCAATTCAAATTCAGCCTTTGGGCAGGTACAGTCGACAGTCGAGTCTGAACGTATGGGAAGGATATCAAGTCCAAAATCCTTCAAGAGAACTGAGGACAAGTGGACTAGTAAAACTCTAGAGGACCCCAAACAGATTTGGAATTCACAAAGCTCTGAGACCAAATGAAGACATTTGAACCTCAAGAAGAACCCCCAATACACGATCTAACTACTACGAATGGTTAAGACTGGGAGGGATAATCTTTGTTTCTCTCCCGAATGCGACCATGTGCGTAACCCCTGTGTGAGAGGGTGATCCCAGCTATGCTTATACGAAAATTGGATTTACTCTCCCTATCGTAAGATTCTGAGTTTGTATTGAATGCTTTGGAGAGTTATTCTCATAGCCTATTCCAAAGCGCGATTCCTAGTCTATTGTTGGTGTAAAGAGATTAAAAAAGAAAAAGTTTATAGATTGATTTTTAATTAGTGTTGATTTTAGTGGTTGTTCTTTACACAAAGGTGAATGAGAGTGAAACTAATGATGTTGTGACTCGAATCCCAAAGAATTAAAAGAATGATAAGAAAAAGTTTCTTCCATGAACTTCTATTTACAGTAAGGAGAAGAGTTTCGTTCTTTCACTACCAAACACAAGAATGCAAAAATTTCACGCAATTTTTTTTCAACAAGAATTCAATTAAGTGCTAAATTATAAAGAAATCATTTCTGGTATCCAAAAACCAATTGTAAAAAGTATCATTTTTTTTTATTGTAAATGTGAATTGAATGATTCGTTTAATGCTTCTTGTTTCAATAAGAAAAAGAGTTTTACTCCTCGTCCAACCCCTTGCTCGAAAGATCCACGATCAGAATGACAATACCTTTGTTGATTATTCTCCCTTGTTCACCATGAGAATGCCTCCCTTTATAGGCTTTGAGAGGCTCAACCACCTTGGTTATATTTGGGATAAGTTGAGGATATGACTCCATCAGTTGTGGCATTTCCCTTAGATGCAACCTGAAGCTTAGATTCGAGCCAAACCAACTTGAATCATCTCTAGTTGTCCTTAGAGAAAAGGGGGATTTCTTCCCATGATTTTCTCAATCAATCGGTGCTCCTTCAAAATGGGCAATAGAGCACTGCAACACTCCTTGATAGATGGACAAAGAGTGCTAGCGCTCCCTGCATATGAGCAGGGGAGCATTGATTTTCCAAAAATTCGTTAAGATGACCAATTCTCATGGAAAAACACTTTGTTTAGTCTGTCAAATGATGTGGTTTCTCCTTCCAACATGTTATAGAGGATGTATCAAGTGTTTCCATGGTGTCGTTCACAATGCGACATATGCAGAACAAAAATGCGACATTTATGACAATTGTGACAAAAGTGTGACACTTGCAACACTTGCAACAATGAGAATGTGACACTATCGAAGTGAGGAAATTTGGCGTGTAACACTTTTCTCTCATCTCTTCTCTCCTTCTCTCAATTTGCAAACTTTATACGAATTGTTGTTAGTTATATTCTTTGTGCATGTTTCACCACAATTCTACATTGACATGTGTGATGGCTCCCAAATGCAGCAAAATCCGTTAAAATCTGGCCTTATCCAATTTTGAATGATTTGAAGACACATGTAAGGTAGGTGTTGGTCTAGGTGGCTGCCTATGTGGCACCTCTGTCAGAGCAAGGTGGTGTCTACTTGGGTCGTTTATCTCTCGATCAGCATGATTCATCACTGAGTGTATACATGGAAGAGAATGGTTGTGCACACATGTCATTTCTATAACCAGATGCATAGGTGTCTAGGTGTACGTAGATGTGTCTAGGTGTAAGTCACATGATTTTCCTTTACCGCCCTGTCATCATCCAACTAATCGTCCGGTTGATATGAGGGAAGGTGGTTTTTTTGATACCGTGGGTGGTATCGCATGTTCTATATAGTGGTTTTCCCAAGGCCCAGAGTGATGCAAATCCAATATAAAACAACCACGTAGCAAGGCCAAAAATCACCATTGCATCCTCAAGTATTGTTAAAGAACGAGCATGTTCTCAATGCGATATGCATCATGAACCATAGATCATGAGAATGGGTACATGTTATGTTCATGGTCGTTGATCTTTTAACACGTGGTAGTGTGCGATGAAATGTAGGCTTTATTCCCTCGGTCGTAGCACTTGGTTGCCATAATAACCCCTCTACTAGCGCACAACTTCCCTCGTATGCATTTTAAGCCCCTTCTGGCTTGCAGTAAGTATATTTTCCTTTATTTTATCCCCTTTACCTGCATATACCTTATTTCTTTTAAATTTATCACTACTAGAGTGATTTTTCCTTACCCAACAGATCTAATGTTGTCCCATTTACTCAATATGAATACAATTCAGGGCTATAACTGTCCACAATTACACAATGCCATTAAAATTGTTGACATTGTACTAACATTGGCTCCAACGAGGACAACAGATCATTGTGATATGTTGAGAACTATAAACTAGTTTCCTTGTCCATTGAGCTATGGAGTCTGAGATCAAGACTTGTAATGCAACTTTCTTCTATGGTAGGACAGATTTCCCCCCATGCTCACCAGCTTAACATTATGACACCATATTTATTTAAATAGAAATTAAAATTGCAAAATAGACATTTAAATTAAAATGAATTTTGCAAAAAGGAATGAAAGAAAGAAAATTAAACTATTACTGTACAAGGAGTGATCGAGGAGGATCAGAAACACTAAAACTTTAATATTCTCAAATGTTAATGAACATGACTACATTGTCTAGATCTCGGAAAGATCTTTCCAACAGCGCATGAATCGCCTCAAACAGACGTCGTATGAGGAAGTTATGGTCGTTTGAAGTTTTCAAGAAAAAAGGGCAAAATGATGATAGGGTAGATCGTACAGATGATGTCAGCATGTTGATGTGGCAGCATGATAGGCTTCCACGTGGCATCCGTACAGTGATTTGGATGAATCAAAAAATGACACATGTCCTTATGTACAATCGACATGGTAGGATGACATCATCATCCATACGACAAGTGGCAAGCTTGAAGAGTGACACGTGGGCAGGTAATGTTAGCATGGTGATGTGGCAGCATGACAAAGTGCCATGTCTCACCCAAAAATGGACAAATTGGCACATAGTTGGACCAGTTAAAAACTTCCATGTACAGATGACGTGGAATCTGTATGGTCCATGTGGCACCATTGAAAGGGTGCCACGTGGTAGGTCGTATGGTGACAGTGTTGTTGAGTCAGCAAGGTGATGTGGATATGTACAGTGACATGGACCAATGGGTGAGTGCCACATGGCAGACTGTAAAGTGATCGAAAACACAGTCAACAAGGTCGTACGTCTGGTTGGTAGGTGATTGGTCACACATGGGCCAATCCAATGGTGCCACATGGCACCTTCGAGAATCCCAAGGACAGCTATGAATCAAAATTTGTTGGGCTCGGCAAGGTTTGAACCCCCGACCTACATGGGAATATTCCAACAACTTAATAAAATGATCCTACCAATGCACCACGGTTATGCTTGTTATAACCAAAAAATAATATTTTATTTAAGTTGTAACAAATAAGGCTCGAGTATATAGGGGGGTCGGGTGGTCGACCTAGCCCTATATAAACCCAGCGCACGAACCAATGTGAACATTGGAATCCATGCCAAGAACTAGAGCACCTTGCATAGATTTTCATTAGTGCATGGTTGCCTCATTTTGCATGCAAGAGGTGTTCCTATGTTAGATTTGCCTCATTTTGCATGCCATAGAGTTCTTTGAGAAAGGTATAGAGTGTTTATACTCATTTTTCTCATAATTTCGAGAGGAATCTGATGTTGATGTTGGTTTTGTACAAAAGGTGTTGTGTATGGAAGTATTAGTTCTGTTTGTTGTGTATGAGAGCCATAGTCTCATTTTGTGTGTAAAAGGGGGTCTTTAAGTACTTGTTCAGAACATAGTCAAGGTCATACTCATTTTTCTCATAATTTCGTGAGGAACTCATTGGCAACCTCTGTTTTTGGGTTTGAGCAGCAGAATTGAAGGGTTTCTTCAAATTTTCCATTGTAATTCATCATTGTATCAAGCATTTGAGCATTAATATAGCAGTCTCACTGTTTGAAAAGGGACCCGGAGACATAGCCCAATATGGGTGAACTCTATTATCAAACTATGTAATGAGCCTTGTTATTTGTTGTCTTTATTTCTCTCTATTTTGGCACTCTTATTTCCACATGTTATATTTATCAGTTAATGAAGTTTATGGATAAGTAAGCGTTTTCACATGTTATTTTGCAAATAGTCAAGATGATCTTCATTTTCCGAATCTGGTTGGATATTAGTATCTTCTTAAGAACTAATTGACATCTAAGGATTTTTGGATCGAGGAGGATACACTTAAATCTTAGCATTTCAGAAAATGCTTGAGAAACCTCCCACTGACAAGGGATCCCAATACATCACCATCAATATGGGATAGCTCATAAGTTTTTTTTTCCTAGATTGTTGTAATGGGAAAAGGTCCCAACCAAAGGTGATCAAATTTTCCATGTCTTCTGTTGATTTCTCTTCTTGCATCCTAGTTTAAAATCAGATCTCCAACAATGAAGTTCCTTTCCTTAGCTCTCTTTTCAAAGATCTTCTTCATCTTCTCTCGTTGTTCTTGTGACTTAACCAATACAGATTCTATCTTCTGTTGAAATTCTATGAGCTGATGGATTCTCCTATGTGCATCATTTGGTTCTTATCCTTCATCCTACAATAATTTCATCACAAGAAGTCCTAGTTGACTGGGTAAAACATCATCAATCCCATATACCAATTGGAAAGGAGAAGTACCAATGGATCTTTTTGTACTTATTACGTCAATCCCATGATTTCTTGTCTTGTGACAACATCTTCTTAATTATACTAATCGAGATTTTATTTGATGATTTTCCCAAGCCATTTCCTTGTGGATAATATGCAGTTGAGTTTCCAAGTTCAACATTGTAGTCTTGACAAAATTGTAGTTGCCTGGTAGATTTGAATGCATGTGAATTACCAATGATGATCTTCCTTGGACAACCAAACCTGGCTAAAATATTTTCTTCAAGGAATTTTGTGATAACTAAGTCAATGGTATCCCTTGTAGGAATAGCTTCAACACACTTTGTGAAATATTCTATTGTTGTTAATATCTATTTGTGTTGACCACTAGAATTTGGGTTGATCTCGCCAATGAATTCTAGTCCCCATTGTTGAAAAGGTGCTTCTACTTTAATGGGTCTGAGTGGCAGAGGACAAAATTTTGTTTCCCTGCAAACATTTGACATTCAAGGCATGCCCTAACAAGTGCATTGGTATCAGAAAATAAAGTGTGGAAGTAATAACCAGCCCTCGATATTTTTTAGGTTGCATCTCTCCAAGCATGATGACCTCCACAGACTCCCTTATGGAACTCATTAATAATGTCTTGTGTTTTCTCTTCTGTGATGCAATTCAATAAAATGCCACCAAGATCTTTCCAAAATAATTGTTCATCAATGATGTAGTATTTAACAATTTTCAAATTAATAGATCTTTCCTTAGCCTTATCCTAGTCTGTTGAGCATTGTAAATTTTGCAAGTAGAAAAATATATCTTTATACCAGTCCGATGGAGAAAACTTAGGATCTATTTGAAGAAAAGTATCTTGTGTATCCTTATGTTCTATCTTAGTTTCCATTAGTGTTTAAGACACCATATTCACTCCTAGCACCCTACAATTTGATTATGTGAGCAGTTTTGCTAGACCTTGTCCCTTTAGCATCTTAATGGGATTAATTTCCACATCATATTCTTGGATTTTAGCTATCAACTTTCCTCTTCTCCCCTCATTGTCAGGTTGAATGAGAATGTCTTTAACAACAACAGTTGGGACATATTTCATGATCTTAGAATGTAGAACATAATCCCAGAAATCCTTTAGAGCTTTAACTAGGGCATATGTTTGTTTCTCCATAATGTTATATTTCAACTCAGTATCTCTCAATGCCTTGCTGAAAAATGCAATGGGTTATTCATGACCCTCTTGATTTTTCTATAATAAGACAGTTTATGTGGTATTCTAAGAGCCAAAAGAAAATATCAGAAATTCCTTATCGTAGTCAAGACTTACTAAGACTGGGGATTCACCTAGAGCCTTTTTAATTTGCTCAAAAGAATCTTTAGATTCAACGTCAATCCACTTATTTCATTGTCTTTTTTTAGCATATGAATAATATTTTTCGTCATTTCAGCAAAGTTTGTTATAAATATTCTGAGGAAATTTGTCTTACCTAGAAAAGACTACACTTATTTTTTATTTATGGGTAATCCAACTAGTATGATTGTTTCAACTCTATTAGGGTCAATCCTGACTCCTTTAGATATTATATGACCTAGCAATTTTTCTTCCTTCGTGGCAAGGAAAGATTTCTTGGGATTTAAAGATAGACCAAATTTTCTACATTTAGTGAAGGTTTGTCTCAATGTTTCATATGATCTTCATTATACTTTGAAAATATTGTCATGTCATCCAGGTATATAACTATAAACTTATCCTTTTTTCCAACAAAATCTATATCCATTGCTCTTTGAAATGTATCCCTAGCATTTATAAGTTCAAATGGCATCTTGTCATACATAAATATTCCCCAAGGAGTGGTAAAAAAACTCTTTTCCCTATCATCCAAGTGTATAGCCACTTGATTATAACCAAAGAATCCATCCATCATTGATATTCTAGTGGCTCCAACTACCTTTCATAGTATATGGTCCATCTTGGGTCAGGGGTAATTATCTTTAAAATAACACGTGTTTAGATTTATGAAGTCAACACAAAGTCTGATTTCTCCATTTTTCTTCCTCATTGGAACTAAATTTACTACCCATTCATAATATCTCAAAGGAATGATGATCTTATCATTCAGAAGCTTCCTAACTTCCTTTTCTATAATAGGCGAAAAAATGGGGTTTACTTGTCTCAATTTCTTCCTAAAAGTTTTTGTCCCTGGCTTTAAAGGTATTCGATGTTAAATAAAAGAAGTATCATATGTCTTTAAATCCTCATAATTTCATGCAAAAACATCCACATACTCCTTTAAAATATCTACATATATTTTCTTCAGTTCAAGTGACAAATCTTTAGACAATTTAACACACTTAGGCTCTTGTTTGGTTCCCAAATTATAGTCCTCGATATTTTCATCCTTTGGTAGGAAAATAGGTTTAGTGGATACATCATTATTATCAAACAATTGTTCCAATGAGAATAATCCTTTAGGAATAAAATTATTTTTCAGCTATAGAAATTTTTGGTTTGCCATGTAGTTGTTAAAATGAGTATCAATTTCAGCATCTTTACTTACTTCCTCATCATCCTCTATGTCTTCTTCATTGTCAATATGAATAGAGGAAACTCATCCATAAGTTCCAAGAATCTTCTTAACTATTGATCATATTCAAAGACCTATCAGTGTTTCACATTGTTTGGGATAGAGGGGTTGTGCCTCATTTCAACTTCATACTTTACTTGAGGAAATATTGGTGACTTGAAAGTACTGGAAGCAAAGGCTAGAAAATATTCTTACTAATTTAAATCTCAGGGAACAACGGTGATATTAAAATCTAGAAATAAATTATCAATTATGTCCCAAACCAAATTTGTGTATGACCTCATTCTAGGGTGTTTGGTCTTATAAATGTTCTTTACTTGTTGTACCACTAGTTCTGAATCTCCAAACATTGCAAGCATTGTAATCTTCATTTTTTATAGAAGCTTCTAATCCCAATAACAAAGCCTCATATTTGGCCACATTATTGGTAGCTTCAAACTCCAACTTATAGGATAACAAAATTATCTCTTTTGTGGGGGATATCATCATTATTCTTGCGCCAAAACCTTCTTTTGAGTTAGCTCCATCAAAGTATAACTTCCAACATCCATCAGTTATGATCTCAACACTAGTAGGTAGAAACTCAAGTCTAGGGATTGTTCATCTGCATCATTTATGGACAAAATGCAACAACCAAGATCTTCTCCAGTAGCATATGTTGGGTTATTTTTTGGGTTATTTTGGTCACTTACCACATATGCAAATTTGGTTTCTCTATATATTCTCCTATGCTCACCTCCAAAAACTGGTACTCTGGAATATGCCATATCCATTTGCATAGTACCTTCCAACTTCCTTTCCCATGATCTAGATAATATCATTCCATAATTTTTATAGTGGATCAATTGCCACCATTGAAGCATTGATGCTCTTATTGGCATAGTCCCTATCCTACTTGTAGAAAATTCTTCCCCATACCTCCTTGAGACCTTCTAAAAAACATTGTTTTGGAAGTTGTATGCACCCTAGAAGTTATGCAGCATGCGTATATGCGGGTTGACCAAAGGACATTCACGCACATGTTAATAAATGCTTAAAAAATATGTTTTTCCTAATTAAATGTTGAGTTACGGGTTTGGTTAGTTACGTAACTCCATTTACCCGTAGTCAACCATCTCTAGCCTCCCTTATATTCTCTTTGAATATGTTGGTGAACCTAGAGTCAGAACCAACCTTTATAGTAAGATCTTGGGTGGAGGGACCTAGAGTCTCTTTCGAAAGGGCAATGTTGCACAAGACATGTATACAACATAACTACCTTAACTATTGAATATCAATAAGAAATTCATTCCTTCGAAAAGCATTGTATTTGTAATGTTTAAATTGCAATTCTTTCATATATGCTTTGTAGAACACTAGTTGCTTTGATCATTCTGTTATACTTAATTGGACTAATGGGTAGTCATAAGTATAACTATCTCTCTACATAGACTTGGATACTTGAAGTTCTTGTAAGTTGTAGAGGAAAATTTTGACAAAGACTGAGAATCTTTCAGGACTTCAGATCGACATCAAACAAAGGACTATAGGTGAGTCTATTCTCCTTCTCCTCAAAATAGTTAGTTATTTCAATTGAATCAGTTGTAATATATTTGTTGTGTGTTTTCTTGGGAATTTACTTCTTTTATAGTCATTGATTTGTTGCAGTAATCCCACTACTATAGGGAATTTTCCTCGAAAGCATAACTGGTGACCATATCAGGATTTCTTCCTAGTGGTCCTGTCTTTGGGATTTTTTATTGTTTTCTTGATTTGATTGTTTTTCTTTTATTTCAGATTGTTATCTAGCACTCATATTAGTAACTTGAAATTAATTGAGTCTTTATTTATTCACTTGAGACTATTGTCTGCCTTTGTGTTTCTATTTTTGAAACTTTTTAGGTATATATGCATTGTATAGTTCTAATAGTCACGTACATGCATCCTTTCCAGTTACGAAAGTCACGTACATACGCGGACTTCTTTGAGCATAGACGCGTACATATTTCTAGGGAGGGTTTTTTCAAATATTTTTCTGATTCAAAGGTGTCGGGACATGTGTTTGGGATCTCCCATGGGACTTTAAGTGATCCTAAAATCCTTAGATGTACAATTAATTCTTAAATACACATAAACATCTTACCAGATTCAAAAAATGAAGATCGTCTTTGACTATTTGCAAATAACATGTGAATGTCTTATGTATCCATAAACTTCAATAACACTGATGAATAACTTGTGGAAATAATATGCATAAAAAAATTAAAATAAGATTAACAATAGATCAAATGGCATATAAAAAATTTGTTAACGGAGTTCACCCATCTTGGGCTACGTCTCTGGGTCCCTTTTCATTCAGTGAAACCGCTCAATTAATGCTCAAATGCCAAAATTACAATGAATGGTCTTACAAATGCCAAGTTTTTTAAGACACCCTTCAATTTTGTTGTTCAATCCAATAAATAGAGGTCATACTAAATTCCTCATGAAATTCTTAGAAAAATAAGTATAAACTCGACTATGTTTTGAACATGTATTTAAAAACCATTTTTTGCACACATAACGAGACTATGTGTCTCATACATGACAAATTGGACTAAAAATTTTCATACATATAATTTTTACACATAATAGATATCACCATCAGATTCCTCTCGAAATTCTAAAAAAAAAAATGAGTATAAACACTCTATACTTCCCTCAAAGAACACAATAGCACGCAAAACGAGGCAAGCCAAAACTATGGACACCTCTTGCACGCAAATGAAGAAAATATGAACTTGGCATGAAATTCAATCTAGTATGCAAATCCATGTCGTATGAAGACCAAGCGTTGAGTTTATATAGGCCAAAGTCAGCCTAACCAAGCCCCTTTATTCTCAGGTTGTTTAACCAAACTTTAAATAAATATTAGCGTGTTTGTTATAACAAGCAATGCATGTGGCACATTGGTAGGGGAATATTTGCTAAAATGTTGGAATATTCTAGGAATATTCTCCTAGAGGTTATGGGTTTGATTCCCATGGAGAACCAATGATATTCTCCCTTAGCCATTATTTTCCAATCAGAAAGTGTTACATGGCACTCTCTGATTGGTCCACGTGTCATGTTGTCATTGGTCCACCTATCTACCACGTCACTATATGGATCTTCCACCTCAACATCCAATCACTTGCCACCTCTACCTACCACTTCATCGTACGAATGCCACACCATTCGTACAGATGACACATGGCACTTTTTATTGGTCCATATGGACCCTTAAAAATGCCATTTTCGGGTGAGACGTGGGAGCCTGTCCTGCTGCCACATGACCATGTTGATGTCGTCTGTCAATTGTACAACATGTACAAACAGGCCATGTGGCATCCTGTGGGCCTGCCACGTGGCGCCCTGCTTGAATGTTTCCCTATTTGACCAAAACTTTGACCGGCCATAGCTTCTTCATACAAACTCCATTTGAGGCGATTTTTACATTGTTGGAAAGCTATTATCGAGCTCTACGCAATGAAGTCATTTTCATAAGCATTTGAGAAAATCAATTTTTAAGCATTTTTTTATCCTCTTTGATCTTTTTTAGCATTCAATATCCTTCTAGATCATTAATACTCTATGTGTGTTGATTTGTGAGTTCAAAAGTTGTTTGGTTGGACATTTTATAAATAAAAACAAGTTTATTTGATGCTTCTATCATTCTGAGTTATTATTGGATTTGTTTTTTGGTTTCCATTGTTTTTTGGGCTTTCTTTGATCTCTGGCTCCATTTTGTGTTTTCGGATTTGGACCTAATTTTTCTAATTTTTTACAAGTGTATACGCTCTTTCCTTTAACAACAGAAGTGTACATATGCTTCTTATTAAAGAGAAGAGCGCATACATATGCTCCTTTTAAAAAGAAAAAATGCGTACAAACACGGGTCATATACGCGGCCTATAGAAGGCTTAGGCGCATACATGAACTCTGTATAAGAGGCTAAGGCACTTAAATACGCTCCCCATAGAAGGAAAAAGGGCATACAAGACCTCATATACGCTCCCTATAGTGATTAAAGTCGTGTATACCTCTAGAAAAGTGACTTTTTTGTTTGTTTTTCAACCTTTTTTATGCCTTGTTTTGGCTTTTTTGGGGGTCATTTTTGGGGAGTTTGGTCCCAAAAAATTTTGTGGGATATAGGAGGTTGGTAAAGCCTTAAAATTAACAGGAAAACAAGTTTTTTTATCCTTCTTTGGATTCTTTTGATCTCTTGGACTACATCACTTTAAGACTAGTCTTATTCTCGGGATCTTGGTTTCCTGATCGTTGTTGCGGTCATTTTTTAAACTTGAGTTTGTATTTGAGTTCGATACTTTTTATTTTGTTTTTTCCTTGTATTTTTCAAACATAAAAACACAAAAATTTCTTTCTTTTAACATCTTTTATTTAGTTTTTCTTTGGTATAAAGAAGAAGAAAAAAAAAAACCTAGTTTGTTGCTAGTTAGGTTTTCTTCTTTCTGTTGCTTTGTTTTCCTTCATATTTGAAAAATAAAAAGATATTAGCATAATATTTTGTTTTCTTCTCATATTGAAAAGCATTTCAAAGGAAAAATAACAAAGAAGATACTTTTGTTTGTTTCTTTTTCTTTTTTCAAAAGGTTGCATTGTGCATTTGGCATCAAAAAGAGAAAAGATTGCATTTCAAGGTTTGAAAGATTGTTCATGCATTTTGCTTTCTTAAAACTCTTTTTCATTGTATAATTAGTGTAAATTTTCATTTTCGCAAGAGTCTCAAACAACATTAGTTTCACTTTCGTACCCTTTGAGTAAAAAAACGTCACTAAAAATGAACGCTAAATTTAAAATTCCCTAGACTTTGTTTCTAGGGTTCATTAACAAGTTTAGGGTTAGGGCCTTGGATTAGGATTGTAGAGATAACTCTCCAAGGCCAGTAAAAAAACATAGGAGTCTGAGTTATGTAGAGTAAAATCTAGTTTTCATATAAGTATAGTTGGGAGCCTCCTCTAACACTAGAGATAAACACAAGGTCATGTGAGGAAGATTCGAGGAGATAACCCCTCTGAGGCTTGACCGAACGTTGTAGAAATATCATATTTTTTTGATTTCACTAATACCCATACATCCTTGTGAGGTGGTTGTTTAGAAGCTTCGAGATTTGTTACCCTACTCATACGTTCGATCCCAAATATCGGTTTTACCCACGAACGTTGACTGGGAGTTGGTATCCTTAATTACTTTTCCTAGGTATCTCATAGGCGACTGTGGGGGGTTTCCCATGGTACCTGAGGCAAACATCATATCACGCTATCAATATCCATGAATGGTGCCCCATGAAGCGAGGGTTACTTGCACTTGGTGGGGATAGTAAGTGGAGGTCGGGGTAACTACTTCTCACTCCTTCGTTCATCGGTCTCGGGACTTGATCAACCCACATCAGTTTCCAAAAGGTCCCTTTACACTTTTTCATTGCTTTGGTCTCATGACCTTATCCATCTGGGTTGAAGCTTTGGAGAATTTGTTTTCTTGTGATGTTTCTCTTAGGAATTTTTAGTGGAGTGATTCTTTGTATAGTTGGATTTAGGTTGTGTCTGTATCACTGCTTTTGGATCGTTGATTCAAGGTGGTCAACCAATTGCTCCATTGGTCGGGAAGGACCCCTGGTCTTTCTTTTAAAAGTGTGGAGTTTCCTATTAGAAGGCATGGGTTTTTATACCATTGGTTCACCAAAGTCAGTGTATGAGACTTTTTTGGACATGAACAATCCCATAACGGATGAACCTATGTATAAGAATGTCATGTCAAACGTTATTGAGGATACCAACCAAGGGACCCTTGTCCAAGGGGATTCTTGTGCTTTTCCTTTCTTTGGAAACGTTGTTTCCCCATTGATGGCCACTTTGAAGATTCCTGGGTTGAATGCAGGACTACCACTTGTATGTGGACCACTCTAAATGTCTTGAATGATCTTGATGCTTCTTATATAAGCACCTTATGTCATGGGCATTGAATGGATGTTGATCCTTTACCTTCTATATCCACGAATTCTACTCCTCCTCATTCTCCCTCTTCTAGTGAAAGTTTAGCTACTAGTAACCAAAAGTCAAAAAGGAATAGGAAGAGGAAGAGTAATAAGAATAAGTCACCAACCTCTGCTATTCACATTGGAGACCTGCCACCAGTCTCT
>ML777164.1:1012371-1040571 GCA_009831015.1 Picea engelmannii
ACTAAGCTTAAACAATTATGCTTATTTTAAACTCTTTGCATAGCACTGAATGACAATCACAATAATGCAGGGAAGTAAGCAATAGAACATTCAACATCATTCACACATATGAAATATACAGAGACAGATATTCCTTGAGGAAACCCATAAAGGGTAAAAACCTCTTCTTCTTTATATGATAAGTAATGTTTACATTATGTACATTATCATATTTATGAGCACCAACTCATAATGAGGCTACAACCTCTGTTTTGCAAGCAGCAACCTGCTGAGAGCACCAACTCTCTGTTTTCTCTAGCACGTACTAGAAAGAAGCACCAACTCCCTAGTTTCTCTAGCACCCACTAGAAGGAAGCACCAACTCCCTAAGTTTTCTAGCACCAACTGGATGGAAGCACAAACTTCCAGTCACACAAGCACCAACCTGTATAACAGAGAACAACAGTTCTCCCTTGCACCACCCTGCCACCCTGGTTTCTCTGGCTGCAACCAGATGGAAGCTACAACTCCCTGTGTTCAAGCACCCACTTGAACCTCTGAGGACAACAGTCCTCCCTAGCACCTCCCTACCACCCTAAAATATAAATCTTTGCTATATATAAATTTATCACAGTGATACAATATTTATCATTGGCTTACTAGACTTATCATTGTTCTGCTATGTTGCTCTGCTCTCCTATATCAGTGTCTCTCTGTCTGCATCTTCTTGCGCTTTCTGATCTTCTGTTTTTCTCTACAAGAGCACCTCATCCTTCCTTTACTGTCTCACTGTCTTTCTGCACACAGCCTTGCACTTTTTGTGCTTCTTCCTTTTATGCTCTGTGTGCCATGTCCATTCAATGCACCATTCCTCTTCTCTGTATTTCAACTGTTTCACCCTCCTCCTTCTACACGCCTGAATCCCTCTCAACAATAGAAATTTCATCTCTTCTCTGTTCTACATATTTATAGTCTCTTTGCACCTTGTGCATGCTATCTCGCCATGCTTTTGCATGCTCTCTCCATGTTGAGTGCTCTACCTAATCATCATTGTAACTCTTCAGCTTCTCTGATAGTTAAACCCATGTGTCCATCATCACTGGGTGTTATGTCGAGATTCCTTTGCCTCTCCAGCAGTCGAGACTCTTTGTCTTCTATGTTACAATCGAGCTCAACCTCTCTGTTGTAGTTACAGGCTTCAATGCTCTTCCATCTATCAATCGCTTCTATGACCAGTCGTCATTCCACTGGCATATTCCTTGAGACTCTTCGGCTCCTCTGGCAATCACACAGAAGTCTCTTCGAGTCCTCTAGCAGAAACCATCAGTGTTTTCTAGTAGTTACAGTGCGAACCTTGAGATGGAGCCTAGCTATGCTAGTTCCTTCCACTTACATGACCACCGGCGATGACCACAGGCTACATAGACATTTCGGCATTTCGGCATTCAGCAATTTGGCATTCATGTGATCAAGTGTCTCGACACTCCAAGTCACGATCCCCGAAATGGAGCTTGGTTGCACTAGCTCCTTCCTCCATCTTCCACAAATGTGACCACTGGCTGTGACCGCTGGGTTATTCGAAACTGCATTTCACAATTTCACGTTTCGCAAATTTTTTGCGAGTCACTCTAACTCTTCCAACTCCTGATCCCTGAAACTCTGAAAAAAAAAGGAGATTATCTCTTCGAGCTCTTCTCTATAGCTCTTCGACGATGTGACCACCGACAGTGACCAAGCCTTATTCATAACTGCATTTCGCAATTTCGCGTTTCGGCACTTCGCGAATCCTGTGATGAAGAGTCTCGGGTCTTGACTCCTCCATCTCTCAGTATCCGAAACTCCAAAATGGAGTTATTTCCCGATCTGCGAAACTCTTTGTTGATGTGCCTGTTTCGGGATTTCAGCATTTCGCATTTCAGCGTTTCGGTATTTCTATGATGAAGTGTTTCGACACTTCCAACTCCCGGTATCTGAAACTGTCCTCCTGCTTTTGGGATTTTGGCGTTTCGCATTTCTCAATTTCGGGACTCCTGATAATGAAGACTCTCGACTCTTCCAACTCTCGGTATCTGAAACTGTCCTCCTGCTTTCGGGATTTCAGCATTTTGCATTTCGTAATTCTGGGACTGCTGATGATGAAGAGTCTCAACTCTTCCAACTCCCATTATCCGAAACTGTCCTCCTGCTTTCAGGATTTTGTAACCCCACTTCACCTTGCTCTTTAAAGAACATGTAGGTTATCCTAGATACAACGCCGATCAGACCTTGGGCTCAGATCTGACATTCATCGGGAATTCTCAATGGGATCCAATGATCACTGTTGCTTCTCCTCCTGGGCTTACACATCCTCCTAACTTGGAATAATTTCTAAGTGTCAAAGGCCTCGACCTTTGATCCATCTAAGATCCTAGGTACTCTATCTATCTTGAGCTTTGGCAATGAGTTAACCTCGTCCCTAGTGCACACCTACGCACTGCGTGTGAATCTGTGCTAATCCTCCTGAGCTTACGTTGTCCCTGTTTTGCCATCACTGCATACTCTGATCTTTCCATCAATGACAAGCACACATGCCTGAAAACATGCCAACAATCTCCCCCTTTGGAATTGATGGCAACCCTAAACGACTGCGCTAATCTGTTTGGACCTCCAACTGTAGCATCCGGTCTGGACCACTTCTTTTCTCCCCCTTTGAAATCAATGTCAAAGAAAACATGCTCCCCCTGAGTTGTTGCAGTATTTTTAGGAGGTATCAGATATTCAATCAATACAAGACTCCCCCTAACAGGATGGACTCTCTTAGGTGTGAGATGGGATGACACCCAGCTTCTGTCGGAGATATTCAAATGGTGTCTTGGCTAGGGGTTTAGTAAATATGTCTGCAATTTGTTCTATGGTTGGAATGTAATGGACCTAAACAACCTGATTGGTGACCTGCTCTCTCAGAAAATGGTATTTTATGGGAATATGCTTGGTATTGGAGTGGAATACAGGATTCTTCGACACACTGATGGCACTAGTGTTATCACAATGAATTGGGATTGGTGCAGCGTATTTTACCTCCAAGTCTGCAAGTGTCTGAATCATCCATAATACCTAAGTGCAACAGGTAGAAGCAGCAATGTACTCTGCCTCTGTAGTTGATAAAGAAATGAAACCTTTCTTTTTACTAAGCCATGCTACTAATGAGTCACCCAGGAAGAATGCTCCTCCACTGGTGCTTTTTCTCTCATCAACACAGTTTTCCCAATCTGCATCTGAATAAGCAGTTAACTGAAAATTCTGATTTCTGGGATACCACAGACCATAAGTCATTGTTCCCTTCAAATATTTGAATATTCTTTTGACATATAGAAAATGACTTTGTTTAGGTGCAGACTGATATCTTCCTACCATTCCAACAACATGCATTATGTCTAGGCGAGATGCTGTGATGTACAGCAGGTTGCCTATCATTGGCCTATATGAACTTTGATCAACATCAGGTGAGTCATCATCCTTGCTTAATTTGCATTCAGTAACCATAGGTGTGCCCACAGGTTTAGAATCTTCTATTTGAAACCTTTTCAACATTTCTCTTAGATATTTTTCTTGAGAAATGAACATCCCTTCAGACCTCTGAGTAATTTACAGACCAAGAAAAAATGATAGTTCACCTATCATAGACATTTCAAACTCAGACTTCATGGCAGAAGCAAACCATTGTACCAATGAATCCTTATTACATCTGAAGATGATTTCATCTACATAGACCAACACAATGAGCAAATCATTACCCTCTGTTTTGATATATAGATTATTGTCAATTGTTCCTCTCTTGAACCCTTTGTCTTTGAGATACGTATCCAATCTATGATACCAGGCATGAGGGGCTTGTTTTAACCCATATAAAGATTTCTTCATTTAAATCTCCATTTAGAAAATCTGACTTGACATCCATTTGATAGACTTTAAACCTTTTATGACAAGCATAGGCAAGAAATATTCCGATAGGTTATAATCTTGCTACGGGTGCAAATGTTTCATCAAAATCCAGTCCCTCTATTTGAGCATAGCCTTTACAGACCAATCTTGCTTTGTTCCTGACAACTTGTCCCTGCTCATTCAACTAATTCTTAAAGATCCATTTGGAACCAATGATATTTTTACCTTCAAGTCTATGAACCATCTCCCACGTATTGTTTTTCTCAATCTGATCAAGTTCATCATTCATTGCTCTAACCCAATGGTCATATTTGCTAGCTTCATTAAAATTCTTGGGTTCCACCATGGATATGAAAGCCATATGTGATTGTTCGGCGTTTTTTATTATCTTTCTCCTGGATTGTACACCTTTGTCTTTTTCACCAATTATCTGACTTGCAGGATGATTCTTTAGAGTGATTCTGGAGGAGGAGTTTGAAGTTGTCTGTTGATTTGAATATGTCTGAGTATTTGTGTCTTCATCTTGTTATCCCCGATTTCTAGGGATAACTAGGAGATCATGTCTCGAGGCCCATAGGTCCTAGACATGGAATACCGAGAGCAGGATTGACCTGAGCATGGCCCTGGAGGGCCCATCCTTTTATTCTTTCATCAGATTTGTATTGTCAGCAGCAGCAGCATCCATCACCATCGTCTTGGTCTTGTATTGGAGAAGGCTCTTGCTCCATGAGGTAATTGGTCCAGGTATCATGGTATGTGTTACTTTTGATCATTATAACCTTTGGATATATGCGTCTGACTCCTTTTGTCTTTGAAGACTGCTTAGATCTTACATTAACCCACTTGACCATGTTTGGGGAGATTGATAGGGTGTCCTAGCAAGCCTGTACCCATCAGTTTTGGTTTTCCACCAGGGGGATTTCTGAAGAGCCATCATCCGCTCCCATCATACCACCACTTTTTCATCTTATGTCCCACTCATTTATCCCATTCCCCTGGTTCGGGCATTGGATTGACCTATTTCTAGGGTTGCACCTTATCTTGTGGGAAGAAAGGGCTAAAGGCCCAGAAGGTAAAAGCAGCTGGTAAAAGATAAAATCCTAAAAAATAAAACCTCGAGATGCCTCACCCAGGGATCCCCGAGAAGGCAATAAAAATCCTCTCGGGAAGAAACAAGAGGGACCCGAAAAATAATAAACAAGACCTATCCAAGAGGATAGGGGGTCTAATCATGAGCCAGCCTATTAGGTTCATGGGTACCTAACAGTATGGCATTGCCACTATCTGGTTATCATGCTAGGGCAGTGACCTTTGGTTGCATGGCCAAGGGAAAGGGGGTCTCATCACGAGCCAGCCTTCTCATCTCTGTGAAAGTACTTGTGGGTAACACTGTCAGCTCTGGTCACCATGCCAAGGCAGTGTCCTCCGGTTATCCCTTGAATAAAAATAAAAGAAGAAGAAAAAGCAAATAAAGAAAAGAATAAAGGCAAGAACGGGCTTGGAAATAATTGCATCTATGACGAGTACAGCTCGCCTTCTATAAAGGCACCCACAGATAACATTATGCATCCCTGACTCTCACTCTACCCATTTGTCTGGACATCCCCTAGCCACAACACCTCGTTTACATGGCTTGGATGAAACCCTCCTGGGAACATCCCGTCTATTGTGGATACTAGCCCAATAGGATGTCTTGTCCTTTTCTTCGATCTTGTATTGTGGATTTTTGTAATGTCTTTGAGCTGTTGAACGATATATCAGGGTTTTTATGAATAAGTTTGATAATATTAATGATGAAATGTGATTGACATTTCTATGATCCCTGTGACTAATGAGCCCACGGAGGGCATAGTTTTTTATGTTCAAGACCATTCCCGACGGACAAGTACCACTTGGACCGGTACACATGGGGAGATGATTAGTTCAAACCTCCATGGGGCTGAAGAGCCCATCAGATGGTTGTTGAGACCCCATCAGAGGGGTAGAGACAGGACAGTGTTTGACTGAGGTTTTGCACTGGAGAAAAGAGGACATTTCACCAGAGGCACTTTGGCAGAGCCCGACCTAGGGGGAATGACCCCTTTTCAGTGGAACGTTGGCCTTGGAAGGCTCAGAGCATTCCCATCCTTACCATGACATCATCCAGCTTCATGGTCATTCTTGGAGGCAAACTGGGTAGCAGTGGCATGTGTGGCATGTTGGAGAAGCCCTTGGGGGGCTAACGTTTTGCTCCTGGATGTCTCATCTTCCCTAAAAGGGGCTAGCGCCTCCCTTGAAAGGGATTTTACCTTTATTATAGCTCAGTTAGGGTTTTAATTTGACAATTTAATGTAAAAACAGTATTCTGGTCTTGTCGACCATTTTTTATGACCTAAAATTAATTAAGGTCATTGATAAACTATATATTGAGGAGTTTTAGCCTCATTTTGACAGAACTCATCACTCACTCTCCTAGTGAGGCCTGATTTTTTTTCCCTATTAGGGTTATTGGATATTTTGAGGAAGGCCCACTTGTTTGGAGAGGAGATTTTTGGCAATTTATGGTGTTTTTCTTGAAGGAAGGTTTACAACTAGGGTTTGCATGCTATTTTCTTAGTGATTTGTAAGTATTTTTCTGCAAAACTTCTTGATTGAATGGTTGTAGTTTAATTTCTTGCATTTATTTATAAATATTGTTGAATCAAAACCCTAGGGGACAAACACACAAGTAGGTCATTGTCTCATGTCCCCTGATAGAAAAACCTTTTAGCCATTGAAGAAGAAGAAGAGAGCCTAGCCATTGCTACCCTCTTTCTTTCTTCTTCCCTTAAGCTAGTTGTACCTTTAAACTTCAAGAGGAAGAGGACATCCCAGGCCTAGGTTATCTACACCTAGGGTCATTTTTCCTTTAGGGTTTGATGAAATAGCCTTGCCTTTGAAACACTCTCCCTCTTTAAACTCTCTTGTCTTGATTTTACTTGTCTTTGAACTAGCTGATTGTCGGGAAGGAGGAGAGAGCACGAGGCCTTGCTTAAGCAACACCGAAGTGAGGCTCTCTCCCCTAGGGTTATGTCTTTAAGGCCCTACTATTGCAACACCTTGAAACCTTTCCCTCTTGTCCTTTGAATCTCATCCCCTTCAACTTGTGCGTCCTTCACCTTTTGACTCCATAACCCTAGGCACTGATCTTTAGCCTCCAACGTTGAAGTAAAAGTGATTAAAACAACTCTCAAACTCTTATAAATTGAAACCCTAACTAACTATTAACCCTGAAAAAGCTGACGTCACACTTGGTTATTTCATCTTGATGCAACATTTTTTTATACTAAGCAATTAGATGGCGTTTTAATAATTTATTGAATGAGGGATTGATTGGATACATTGATTGCTATAACATCTTGATATTTATTGGTGAAGTAACATTATTTCATTGCTATATTAACAAACATTGACTTCATCAATATTTATTGTCGCAATTGCTTATACATTGATATTAGATAGTCTATTGAAGTACTAACCCATTGAATCATAGCTTGCATATATATATTGGTTTGCTTTGTTCCAGGCAGGTGTTCTTCTTTGGGCCTACACTTCATTATTGGTTGTTTAGCCAAACTATCTATTTTGGTGGTGACCTGTGAAGGGGGGACTTTCCTTTGACTACTAAACCTTTGCCTCTTCAAAACTCCAGGTTACCGGGGACGTCTCCCCTGGGCCTAACCTCCCTAAAGAGAAAGAACCTCCCTATCGTGGTGACATTGGGTGGGATAGGTTCATGTTACGCCAGTTTGTCCTTCTACTCCATAGCCACTTGACCTAGCTACAAACTGTGCGATAACATTTTGGTGCCATTGCCAGGGAACACTGAGTCAATTCTCCTCAGACGACAAATCTTTTCGGTAAGCCTTGCCTCGGAGCCTTTTCTTACAAGCTTACCTGGAAACTCCACTAGGGTGTTTTCCCTTTTCTTTGATGATTTCAAGCAAATCATCTGGCGACTCCACAAATAGCTAATGACAACCCGTAGTGGGCGTCAGTATATACTTTCATCTACTACTATGACCTCCAAAAATCCTGTCACCCCTGTGAGTTCTCCCAAATGGTATCATAAATAACTCTTTGGCCCTTTAAGCTTACCTAGCACCCAAGGGGGGTTACATGATCTACCCAAGAAGGTCGAGTCCTGGATACCTAATTTTTCAGGGGAAGATGGATCCTATGGCGACTCTCATTGGACCGACTTCTGTGATGCATTCCAGTTTCACCAATCTGGACAAGAACACCCCGATGTATTTTTAAGGCTCTTTGTGAGCTCACTCACTGGAAGTGCCAGAAGATGGATTTACAAACTCCCGAAAGGAAGCATCAAAACCCCTGAAGATCTTGAACAAGCCTTCAAGAAAGATATGTGTGAAAAAGAAAGCATGGGTTCCCTTTACTCTCAATACATTGATATTTGCAAAGCCTCTAGCGAGGGCATTAGGGATTTCAATGATAGGTTGAACCTTCTCCTCAAGAAGATTAGGCCTAGTCTCTCAAAATAATTTTTCCTCCAACACTACTTGAACTCGTTGGAAGGAGTTTTGCAGTTTACTCTCAAGGATCGGTCACCCTCGACTCTAGAAGAAGCACAAGATTTTTCTTTCCAGATTGAGAAGAACCTTGAATTCGAAGACTACATCCATCAAGTCAATCTCTCATGCAATAATGACCCTTGGGAATATAGTGACGAGGATATCGCCGAAGCTTAACCCAAGTTTCCAGAGATTCTTGAGGTAAAACTCATGCCTCCCAAAAGGAGATGGAACATAGCTTTCTCAAACATCAACAATCTCTTAAACGTATCAAGACAACACGAACCATCTGAGGATTTGGGCATGGCCACTCATAAAAAACCTAACTTTGAAGATTCCTTGTTTGTCTTGAACACACCAATGTTGGAAAATCAAGACATGAATGAAACCAATAAGTCTAAGGAGCCCCGGGTACATAACGGAAACAACTTAGACACTAGTATGTCCTGTATCTTGCAAAGGGTTAAAAGAATTCGCAAAATCGTTCATTTTTTGACAAAGCAAGACCTGGATGACCAATTATCTTTTGAGGGGACTCCCACACTATTACAAACCGGTCAGTTTGAGCAAGATGAGAAAACGCCCTCTTTATCATTAATAGATGATCTTAGACCTAGTAATTACAAATCAATGGATCCATACTTGTTTCAAGATGGCCCCACTTTTCCCTTGACAAAAGAAGACACGCATTGGGGTGATTATCCCAATGATGACTCTAATATCTCTGAATATTCGGATGAAGATGGCTATCCAATACAGAGAGTAAGTAATATCGTTGAGTGGAACAAAGATGTTTTTAAAGACATAGAAGTTCCAAGCACCATCATTGTGGATGAAAACCCTTGGTGTTTTCAATGCGGTGAAGCACATTGGTAACATGAGTGTCCTTACAGTAATGGTGGCCATCAAAAAGTGAACAATATAGGCCACTTCATAGAAGGACCTCAAATAAACATCACCACTGAAGAGCATCAAGAGGCCATAAAAGAAGCAGCCAGGTCAGCCAGAATGGCGGTAATAAGCAAACTAGACTAGGAATCAAAAGAAAATCTAAAGAAACAAGAGTTCCAGGTGTATAGAAGAAATAAGTTGAACCAACCTGCCACTGACCAAACAAAAAACCCACCTGTGGATGTAATCTTTCCTAAAACATCAAATATTGAAAGGGTTAACCTAAACTTTGACCTTGAAGGGGCATTATCCAAGATGTTTGTAACCATCCCTTTGAGAGAAGTCATCAAGGTACCATCTATCAAAGAGCAATTTGACAACTTTTTCTAAGGATCAGATGGACCATTGAAAGATGGAACTATTGGTCGTATCCAGAATGCACCTGTAACTACAACTTATGTGCAAGATCCCAGTGATTCCGTCAAAGATGACAAAGCATGTGACAAAACCAGGCAGGCTCCTCATAAATATTCTCCAAAAGATACGCCTTTTGCAAAGGAGGAAAATTCTAATCAGATTAAATGGATCAAGAAAGAGGAATACCAACAACTCCTGGATGAGTTCAAAGGTCAGGAATTAGAGACTGTGAAAATACTAAAGAAGGTGGAAGATGATGTACAGATCCATCCTTAACAGAAGGAAATCTTTATAGCAGAATCCCACCCACCTCCCTCTACACAATACACCAGGTTTGTTCAAGGAACGACCAATTTCAGAGTCAGAGAGTACAAGGAGGGGGACGTGGTTTGGATGTGGGTTGCCAATAAAGAGAAACCTACTAATATCAAAGGAAACAATCATTTTTGTCTTGGCCCTTTTAAGGTCGTAAGAAAGTCAGTTAATGACTCTTATTACCTGTCTACATTGGAGGGATGAAGGCGCACAGTGCCCGTCAGCGGGCACCTCCTAAAACCCCACCAGGATGGGGTAACTTGACTTCACAGGTAAGTACAGGTAAGTAGACATTTTTTCGTGTATTATACCGTTTGCATTTCATGTTAGTTTGCTTCCACATTTGCATTGTTGATTGCTTTATTTCAGTATATATATATATATATATATATATGTCTATATATCCTTGGGTGGCATTACCACCCCATTTTTGTTACTGATGCCCCTATCAAGTTGAGCAGGTCTGCAGGTTATGCCAGAGATGTTGAGGTTCTCATGCGCTCTATGGTAAGCACATGTCCCCGAGTTGGAGCCAGATGTTATCCCTAATTTCTAGGGATAACTAGGAGATCATGTCTCGGGGCCCATAGGTCCTACACATGGAGTACCGAGAGCAGGATTGACCTGAGCATGGCCCAGGAGGGCCCATCCTTTTCTTCTTTCATCATATTTGTCTTGTCAGCAGTAGCAGCATCCATCACCATCGGCTTGGTCTTGTATCGGAGAAGGCTCTTGCTCCATGAGGTAATTTTTCTAGGGATCATGGTATGTGTCACTTTTGATCATTATAACCTTTGGATATATTCCTCTGACTCCTTTTGTCTCAGACGACTGCTCGGATATTAAATTAACCCACTTGACCATGTTTGGGGAGATTGACAGGGTGTCCTAGCAAGCCTGTACCCATCGGTTTTGGTTTTCCACCGGGGGGATTTCTGAAGAGCCATCATCTGCTCCCATCATACTGCCACTTTTTCATCTTATCTCCCGCTCATTTATCCCATTCCCCTGGTCCGGGCATTGGATTGACCTATTTGTAGGGTTGCAACTTATCTTGTGGGAAGAAGGGGCTAAAGGCCCAGAAGGTAAAAGCAGATGGTAAAAGATAAAAGCCTAAAAAATAAAACCTCAAGATGCCTCACCCAGGGATCCCCAAGAAGGAAATAAAAAGCCTCTCAGCAAGAAACAAGAGGAACCCAGAAAATAATAAACAAGACCTAGCCAAGAGAATAGGGGGTCTCATCATGAGCCAGCCTATTAGGTTCATGGGTACCTAACAGTATGACATTGCCACTATCTGGTTACCACGCCAGGGCAGTGACCTTTGGTTGCATGGCCAAGGGAAATGGGGTCTCATCATGAGCCAACCTTCTCATCTCTGTTAAAGTACTTGTGGGTAACACTGTCAGCTCTGGTCACCATGCCAAGGTAGTGTCCTTCGGTTATCCCTTGAATAAAAAGAAAAGAAAAAGAAAAAGAAAATAAAGAAAAGAATAAAGGCAAGAACGGGCTTGGAAAGAATTGCATCCATGATGGGTACATCTCACCTTCTACAAAGGCACCCACAGATAACATTATTCATCCCTGACTCTCACTCTACCCATTTTTCTAGACATCCCCTAGCCACAACACCTCGTTTACATGGCTTGGATGAAACCCTCCTGGGAACGTCCTGTCTCTTGTGGATACTAACCCAATAGGATGTCTTGTCCTTTTCTTCGATCTTGTATTGTGGATTTTTGTAATGTCTTTGAGCTGTTGAACGATATATCAGGGTTTTTATGCATATGTTTGATAATATTAATGATGAAATGTGATTGACATTTCTATGATCCCTGTGACTAATGAGCCCATGGAGGGCATAGTTTTTGATGTGCAGGACCATGCCCGACAGAGAGGTACCACTTGGACCGGTACACATGTGGAGATGATTAGTTCGGACCTCCATGGGGCTGAAGATCCCATCAGATGGTTGTTGAGACCCCGTCAGAGGGGTAGAGACAGGACAGTGTTTGACCGAGGTTTTTCACTGGAGAAGAAGAGGTAGTTTCACCATAGGCACTTTGGCAGAGCCCGACCTAGGGGGAATGACCCCTTTTCAGTGGAACGTTGGCCTTGGAAGGCTCATAGCATCCCCATCCTTACCATGACATCATCCAGCTTCATGGTCATTCTTGGAGGCAAACTAGGCAGCAGTGGCACATGTGGCATGTTGGAGAAGCCCCTGGGGGGCTAACGTTTTGCTCCTGGATGTCTCATCTGCCCTAAAAGGGGATAGCGCCTCCCTTGAAGGGGATTTTATCTTTATTACAACTCAGTTAGGGTTTTAATTCGACAATTTAATGTAAAAACAGTATTCTGGTCTTGTCGACCATTTTTTATGACCTAAAATTAATTAAGGTCATTGATACACTATATATTGAGGAGTTTTAGCCTCATTTTGACAAAAATCATCACTCACTCTCCTAGTGAGGTCTGATTTTTGCGCCCTATTAGGGTTATTGGCTATTTTGAGGAAGGCACACTTTTTTGGAGAGGAGATTTTTGGCAATTTATGGTGTTTTTCTCGAAGGAAGGTTTACAACTAGGGTTTGCATGTTATTTTCTTAGTGATTTGTATGTATTTTTCTGCAAAACTTCTTGATTGAATGGTTTTATTTTAATTTCTTGCATTTATTTATAAATATTGTTGAATCAAAACCCTAGGGGACAAACACACAAGTAGTTCATTGTCTCATGTCCCCTGATAGAAAAACCTTTTAGCCATTGAAGAAGAAGAAGAGAGCCTAGCTATTGCTACACTCTTTCTTTCTTCTTCCCTTAATATAGGTGTACCTTTAAACTTCAAGAGGAAGAGGACATCCTAGGCCTAGGTTATCTACACCTAGGGCCGTTTTTCTTTTAGGGTTTGATGAAAGAGCCTTGCCTTTGCAACACTCTCCCTCTTTAAACTATCTTGTCTTGATTTTACTTGTCTTTGAGCTTGCTTATTGTCGGGAAGGAGGAGAGAGCACGAGGCCTTTCTTAAGCAACACCAGAGTGAGGCTCTTTCCCCTAGGGTTCTCTCTTTAAGGCCCTACTATTGCAGCACCTTGAAACCTTTCCCTCTTGTCCTTTGAATCTCATCCCCTTCAACTTGTGTGTCCTTCACCTTTTGACTCCATAACCCTAGGCACTGATATTTAGCCTCCAATGTTGAAGTGAAAGTGATTAAAACAACTCTCAAACTCTTATAAATTGAAACCCTAACTAACTATTAACCCTGAAAAAGCTAACGCCACACTTGGTTATTTCATCTTGACACAGCATTTTTTTACATTAAGAAATTAGATGGTGTTT
The DNA here is from genome assembly GCA_009831015.1 of Picea engelmannii. Lineage (NCBI taxonomy): Eukaryota > Viridiplantae > Streptophyta > Pinopsida > Pinales > Pinaceae > Picea > Picea engelmannii. Next base: position 1,025,787 of record ML777164.1, read on the forward strand.
TAAGAATTTATTGAATGAGGGATTGATTGGATACATTGATTGCTATAACATCTTGATATTTATTGGTGAAGTAACATTATTTCATTGCTATATTAACAAACATTGACTTCGTCAATATTTATTGTCGCAATTTCTTATACATTGATATCAGATAGTCTATTGAAGTACTAACCCATTGAATCATAGTCTTGATTGCTCATAATTTAATTTTAAAGAACAGTTTAGAGCTTTATGACCAAAGTTAGAGCAGAAGAAACAATATCCATAGAAAAAATGTTGGTACCTGGAAAAATTCTGTCTTCTTTCAGGGGGTCGATTTCTTTCATGTCGATAATTTCTCTGATCTACGGATTCGGTTCTGGTACTTTTTCTTTCATTCCTTCTTGGTGGCTGATTTTCTTTCTTTGTTTCTGCAGAGTGACTCTTGTCAATGTTTGAGGATTTGGCAAAATCTATAGGTTCTTTGTTTCTTGGCTGACCACTACTTGATCCCTCTTCATAAACCAAACCATTTTTCAGCTTTGGATTCCTTTGCTGATTCAGAATGGTGGCTAATCCTTCTAAGGCTTTGATACTTTACAGATTCTGATGATACAAGGGTTGAAACCTCTCCAACTCTTTCCTAGTTTTCACTACTTCTTCTTCCAGAGCTTTACATCTTGCCTTCTTTTCTGATAACTGTTGTTTCAGAATGTCCTCGATTTTCTTTGCCTCTTCTAATTCCACTTTTAGTAGGGAAAAGTCTTCATTAGGCTGTTTATTGTCTTTGTCGAACTGTATCATCAATTGTTTTTTATTTCTGTTCTTAATTCTGAGTCTGTCAATATCTTCCAGTGCACTGATCAGTTCTCCTTCCATATCAACAACAGCTTCTTCTTCATTAGCCTCACTTCCTAAGCTTTTATTATCATAGTCTTCTTTGGCCATAAGTATGAAGTCATTTAGTTTATCTTCAATAGAGGAGTCATTGTCTTCATCATCTAAAGGATCATCACCATTGTTTACACAAAGACTTTTCTTCTTAAAATTATTCTCTTTAAAGAAATTTATGTGTTTGTGCTTCTCCTCATCATCACATGTCTGATAATTTCTTTTGTGAGGACATTTATTTGCAAAATGACATATCTTACCACAGTGGAAACATTTGAAAGGCAGTTTACCTTTGTATTTTCCTGATCCCTTCTTCAGTCTCTTCACAAATTTTGCTTCAATTTCATCAGGCTCAGAATCCTCATTCTTGTCTGCCTTAAATGATGCTTCTCTAGAGGTGGGTTTATCTTTAACTATTCTCGTTTCATATGCAGTCAATGTTCCTAGAAGTTGATCAAACTCCAAGGTTTTTAGATCATTAAGTTCTTCTATAGCAGAGACCTTTGGGTTGAACCTATCTGGTAGAGATCTCAAAATTTTCTGAACTAAAGAAGGTTCCTCAATTTTTTCACCAAGTGCTTTCATTGCATTTACCAGTTCTTCAACTCTCAGAAAGTATTTTCCAATAGTTTCATCTTCTTTCATCTTCAGTTATTCAAATTGTACTCTGTAGGTTTGAAGCTTGGCGTCCTTTACCTTCTCATTACCTTCATAACTACTAATGAGTTTGTCCCGCATTTCTTTGGCAGTTCCTAGGTGCATAACTTTTACGAATTATGCTTCTGCAAGCCCACTCAAGATAGCATTCATAGCCTTAGTGTTGAAGCTAAATTCTAGCTTGTCAACCTTATTAGCTAGTACAACTGGCTTTACATAACTAGTATCTACCACATCCCAGACATCTGCACCTAAAGCCATTATGTAGGTTCTCATTCTAACTTTCCAGAAGGTAAAGTTTGTTCCATTGAACAGAGGGGCCTTATTGGTTGAATTTCCTTCATGGCTTGACATGTTTAAGCTCTAGGATCTACCCTTAGATAAAAGGGGTTGGCTTTAATACCAATTGTTGGACAACTGACAGGGGGGGGTGAATCAGTTGTTACCGAGCTTAAACAATTATGCTTATTTTAAACTCTTTGCAGAGCACTGAATGACAATCACAATAATGCAGGGAAGTAAGCAATAGAACATTCAGCATCATTCACACATATGAAATATACAGAGACAGATATTTCCTGAGGAAACCCATAAAGGGTAAAAACCTCTTCTTCTTTATATGATAAGTAATCTTTACATTATGTACATTATCATACTTATGAGTACCAACTCATAATGAGGCTACAACCTCTGTTTTGCAAGCAGCAACTTGCTGAGAGCACCAACTCTCTGTTTTCTCTAGCACCTACTAGAAGGAAGCACCAACTCCCTGGTTTCTCTAGAACCCACTAGAAGGAAGCACCAACTCCCTAAGTGTTCCAGCACCAACTGGATGGAAGAACCAACTTTCAGTCACACAGGCTCCAACCTGTATAACAGAGAACAACAGTTCTCCCTTGCACCACCCTGCCACCCTGGTTTCTCTCGCTGCAACCAGATGGAAGCTACAACTCCCTGTGTTCAAGAACCCACTTGAATCTCTGAGGACAAAAGTCCTCCCTAGCACCTCCCTACCACCCTGAAATATAAATCTTTGCTATATATAAATTTATCACAGTGATACAATATTTATCATTGGCTTACCAGACTTATCGTTGTTTTGCTATGTTGCTCTACTCTCCTGTATCAATGTCTCTCTATATACATCTTCTTGTGCTTTCCGATCTTCTGTTTTTCTCTACAAGAGCACCTCAGCATTCCTTTACCGTCTCACTGTCTTGATGCACACAGCCTTTCACTTTCTGTGCTTCTACCTTTTATGCTCTGTGCGCCATGTCCATTTAATGCACCATTCCTCTTCTCTGTATTTTAGCTGTTGCACCCTCCTCCTTCTACACGCCTGAATCCCTCTCAACAACAACAACTTCATCTCTTCTCTATTCTGCATACTTATAGTCTCTGTGCACCTTGTGCATGCTATCTCGCCATGCTTCTGCATGCTCTCTCCACGTCGAGTGCTCTGCCTGATCATCATTGTAACTCTCCAGCTTCTCTGGTAGTTAAACCCATGCATCCATCATCACTGGGTGTTATGCCGAGATTCCTTCGCCTCTACAGCAGTTGAGACTCTTCGTCTTCTCTGTTACAGTCAAGCTCATCCTCTCTATTGCAGTTACAGGATTCAACGCTCTTCCATCTGTCAATCACCTCTATGACCGGTCTTCATTCCACTGGCAGATTCCTTGAGACTCTTCAACTCCTCTGGCAATCACACAGAAGTCTCTTCGAGTTCTCTAGCAGAAACCATCAGTGGTTTCTATTAGTTATAGTGCGAACCTTGAGATGGAGCCTATCTATGCTAGTTCCTTCCACTTACGTGACCACCGGCAGTGACCACCGGCTACATAGACATTTTGCCATTTCACCAATTCGACATTCATGTGATCAAGTGTCTCGACACTCCAAGTCGCGATCGTCGAAATGGAGCTTGGTTGCACTAGCTCCTTCCTCCATCTTCTGTAGATGTGACCACTGGCTGTGACCACTGGCTTATTCGAAACTGCATTTCACAATTTCGTGTTTCATGAATTTTTTGTGAGTCACTCTGACTCTTCCAACTCTCGATCCCCAAAACCCCGAAAAAAAAAGGAGCTTATCTCTTCAAGCTCTTCTCTACAGCTCTTTGACGATGTGACCACCGACGGTGACCAAGCCTTATTCATAACTGCATTTCACAATTTCACATTTCGGCACTTCGGGACTCCTGTGATGAAGAGTCTCGGGTCTTGACTCCTCCATCTCCCAGTATCTGAAACTCTGAAATGGAGTTATTTCTTGATCTGCGAAAATCTTTGTTGATGTGCCTGTTTCGGGATTTCGGTGTTTCACATTTCGGCATTTCGGTATTTATGTGATGAAGTGTTTCGACACTTCCAACTCCCGGTATCCGAAACTATCCTCCTGCTTTCGAGATTTCGACGTTTCACATTTCGCGATTCCGGGACTCCTGCTGATGAAGAGTCTCGACTCTTCCAACTCTTGGTATCCGAAACTGTCCTCCTCCTTTTGGGATTTCAGCGTTTTGCATTTCACGATTCTGGGACTCCTGATGATGAAGAGTCTCGACTCTTCCAACTCCCGGTATCCAAAACTGTCCTCCCTCTTTCGAGATTTTGTAACCCCGCTTCACCTTGCTCTTTAAAGAACATGTAGGTTCTCCTGGATCCAACGTCGATCAGACCTCTGGCTCAGATCTGAGGTTCATTGGGAATTCTCAATGGGATCCAATGATCACTACCGCTTCTCCTCCCGGGCTTACACATCCTCCTAGCTTGGAATAATTTCTAAGTGTCAAAGGCCTCGACCTTTGATCCGTCTAAGATCCTAGGTATGCTATCTCTCTTGAGCTTTGGTAATGAGTTAAACTGGTCCCTAGTGCACACCTATGCACTGCGTGCGACTTTGCGCTAATCCTCCTGAGATTACATTGTCCCTATTTTTCCATCGCTGCATACTCTGATCTTGCCATCAATGACAAGCACACCTACCTGAAAACATGCCAACACACTATGACTTCAAAGTCAAATTCTTGAAACAGTAGTAACCATCGACAAATTCTCCCCCCCCAACACTGGCTTATTGACTAGGTACTTAAGGGATGAATGATCTGTTAACATCTTAAAATGTTTTCCAAGTAGGTAATGCCTGAAATTTTGAAGTGCATACACCATTTCCAGACCTTCTCTCTCTGTAGTGTTATAGTTATGCTCAGATTCTGACAGATTTCTGCTTGCAAATGCTATGGGGTGATCCAAATCCCCTTCTCCTAGTTGTGCCAGAATAGCTCCCAGGGCTATGGTTGATGCCTCTACATTCACATGGAATGTCTTCTCCCAATCTGGAAAGACTAAGATGGGTGTTGTGACCATCTTCTCCTTCAGGGTATCCAATCCTTGTTTACAACTCTCATTCAACTGGAATTTAGTATCCTTCTTAAGTAGTGTTGGTTAGACTCCTCTATTCTACTCTGAGCTTCTTATTGACCCAGGGTTCATGTCTTTTTGGGTTCCAACAAAGCCTCTAAAACTATCGTCCCTCCTGGTAAACTAGAAGGCAACACAGCACACAAAATGTGTCGTGCAGTCTCACCCCAGATAGCTTTAATGGGTGGCTGTAAGACTCAAGTGTTTACAGCCTAGGATTGAGTATGATATATGAGATATGCATTTAGAGACAATTACTATAACTTGCGATTGTACACTACTATTATTTGTGACGGTGCATTACCTTCAGCAACTTATTTCCTTAATAGCGCAACCATGTTTCATAGCAATATAATAACCCATTCATTCATTAAGCTCAATATTTAACTACTGAAAAGAGGATAAAGATATGCATGCATTCATCACATTACACAGATATTACCATGGTTCACCCCCTCTTGGGCTACGTCCACAAATATTTGGCTCTTGGCTCTTTTATTATGATGGTTCTGCATCTACGGTGTCGCGCGCTTGCAATTCTTTTCAACTGGGTAAGATCTATATGAGGCAAACTAGACCGCACCAGGCTCCTCAGCCTACGATCTAATCCTCAAGATCTACCTTCTCTCCTCTCCTCTAGCTCAACAACTTACAAAATAGTGCATACAAAAAAATTACATCTCGCATCAACTCATACATGTCTATGATAATGCAAAGCCAACTACTAACTAAATCGGAACAACTACAAAATCTCTCAAAAATACAGAACTCTCTACTCTTCCACAATACCTCAGTATCGGTATTTATAAATCTTTGGCTCTTCATCCATTACAATTTGTTACCAAAACCCTAACCCTACTGACGTTAGGTCTTCCTCCCATGTGCGTGTGTTGTTCCTCCATCCAGTTGTCACTTTCCTTGTGCATGCTTTATTTCCCCACGATCATCCTTCTTTCCACTTCGGCATGCTGCCAACGGGCCCCCAACACTGACATGTGGCTTGTCCCGAGCCACCTAATCCTTCTAAGCTTCCTCGATCTCCTTGGTGATCATCTGGAACTTTTCCTTGAGCTCTGCTGCTTGTGTCAGTGCCTGCGCAGTCTTCTCCTTGCTTGTGTCCACTACCTGGACTACAACTTTGTGACTGATCAATCCTGCACATTCTTACTGAGTCTGTGCTATTTGTGTCTTAGCTTCCTCTGCATGTGCCAGTACTTCTGCTACCCACTCCTGCAATGGCTCCATTTGAGCCTGTCGCTCATGTTTCTGTGTTTGCACAGTGATGAGTTCTGCCTACATCTTCTTCATCTCCTGTGTCCCTTTGACGCGCTCTGGGATTGGTATTGTCTTTTGCCTCTGCTTGAGTTCATGGATGGTTGTGTTGATCCTTTCTTCTTCCATGTCCCATTTATGGACCTGATGATCCTCCTCCAACCTGGTCCAAAGTTGTGTTGTTTTATCGAATAAGTCCGCTGCGGTGCTAACCTATTGCTCTATCTCATGCAGTTGTGATGTTGCTTCCTGCTTCCTTTGCTCCTTGACTGTTGGTGGAGTGGTTGGTATGAGTTGTTCCCGGAGATTCTCAATCTCCTTCTAGTATTGGTCTATTTCCTATGCAATCTGATCAATCTTTTCCGCTACTGCAATTTCATTTCCTTGTGCGGTGTTTGGAAGCTTCTAAAAAATTCCTCCTACTCTTCGTTCAAGTTCGTTCCTGCGTTCTCTTTCCTCCTGAGTTTCGGACTTGGCCTACTCATAGAATTTTTCCAGCGCCTCCCGCTTCTTTGTTGCTCGTTGTAAGTCGACTAAGTCTTTGTGTGCACAAGATTGTACCTCGTGGTCGACGCTAACCTGCAACTTGTGTAGTGCCCTGGATGGCATCTGTGTCAACACCAATTGGATGTGGCTCAAATCCTTCAAGCGCGTCTGCCCCACGATTTCGTCCATGCACAGCATACTAGGTGTGATGTAGAATGTTGTGTTTGTGTGCGGTAATGAGTGGACTGGATCTCCTTCTTCTACCTCCACTCTTTCCTCAGTCTGTGGTGTTGATGGCTCTATGCCCTTGCTGCTGCTTGTTATTTGTACTTCCCTGAATTTCTTAAGGAACTACCCCATTTCTACAAACTCTTTTTGAAGTTTGTCCCTGTGATGCGCTGCATGGTTGAAGTCCTCAGATAGGCAATCTTGGACCATTTGTGCTATCATCTCTGCGTCATCATCTATAATCGTATATTCTGGAGGTAGTCTTTGTGCCTTCATTTTCTTGCGCGATACTCCGGTCTGCGTTGTTGGTCTCTTGCTTCCCCCTATTTCCTGGGAATTGGGACTTGCTACGGTCTCTTGCGCGGCCTCGACCTACTTATGCTTTTCTTTGGCCGGATATGTATTCCCCTTCTCCACCTTCTGGGTTCCCATTTTATTTGGCCCTTCATCTACCTATGTTGGTTTTCCTTGGCCCGTTCTTGGTTTCTTGGGCACTTGGATTTCTGGAGGCTACGTTTCTCCCTGCTCTGCCTCTTCCTCTGTTGTTTTTTCTGGCACTTCCTGGGTAATGGTTGGAATCCTCCATTCGTCGGGCCATTCACTGATGACCATGTCAATATCACCCTCTGTGATGCAGTAGCACATCTATAGGCACTGTTTCGATGGATCATTCTTTGCCTATGTCCACATTGTTTGTTGTGTGGCCTGGAATTTAGCGATGTTCCCATATCGCGCGACAACTTCTAGTGTAATTCTCCACGTCTTGGGGATGGATTCCTATAGGTCACATGTTGGGTATGTGTTATATTCTTTGCATGTGTGTGTGTGTGGGTGCGTCAGATACGACAATTGCGTCTGACGATCCCTTCACCTAGAGCTCTGTCGTTGCGTCGGGCGCTTCCTAGGGGGGTCCCAGGGGGGGGCAGGTATGCCCCCCCCTGGTTACATGCAGCGTTCGGCACTGGGTGGTAGCCCGGGGCCGATGGGGTTCGGGGCAACGCCCCAAAATTTTTTTTTTTGGGCGTTTTTTGCTATTTTTAGCAGATTTTGCTATTTTTAGCTGATTTGTAAATTAATTCCGCATTAAGGGATTAGGGTTTTGGTATCTACGGAATACCTAAAACATTGTATATATTGTATGGCGAATGGTGAAATTCGATATAATGAAAATAAGAAAGGTTTTCCCAGTTGAGGGTTTCCGGTAAAAAATCTCTGTGTACTCTGTGTATGAGCCATTGATTAATTTCTATATTGCTTAAGAATCTATATGCATTGCTTTACTTCGCAGGTTTAAAACTTACATCACGTAGGTACCCCTCAAAGATGGATCCGTTCATCCTCTTGTTCCTCACGTCTGGCCTGGATTTGAGTAACAAATACCTTGCTCTCTGCGGCTTTGGTCTGGTACAAAAAACTACATACCTTGGCTCTTGCCATCCCATGAAATCTATTAGTGTAATCAACCATGAGTAGTGGAACTCTGTGCCTAGGTCCTGCGCATCCTTGCAGTCCTCTAGGAATAGGTTCAATAAGTATGGCGCCCAGCTCATTGATGTGCCTTATGTGCACTGGGCTACAACTGCAACAACTCCAGCTGGGACTTCCTCCCTGTGGCATTTTCTTAGCAGCTTGCAGGCTAAGATTTTCGCGCCCAATTGTGTGGCTGCATTGTTGATCCTTTTGATGATTATCCCTCTTGTCCCCCTGGAGGTGCCATACTTCTTATTCATCTCTTCTTCTAGCGCTTTCTCCTTGGCTTTGTCATCCAAAAACAATGCAGGATCCATACCCCAAATTGGTAATCATGTTATTTGCACAATAAGCTCAACGGTTATGGGGATGGGATTTTCCAGCCAGATATCCCCTCCATGTGTAACTGCTAACAGTTGTTTGACGCATGTTGTTGCATTCTAGCCCCTGCCAAAATGTGGTAGGTCCAACAGACCTATAATTCCCATTTTCTCCAGCCTAGTTGCCCACTGGTATGGCTAGTTGATCGGTTCTCCAACTCGAGTTGTACCTGTGGTCTGTGTAAAGACCCTCTATGCAAGTTTTGGGAACTTGGCTTCGTCTGCTACATCGTGGTCTAAATATTTGAGCTTCCCGACATGGCCCAATAGCTCTGGTCCTACCTATACCCCAACTGGTATGCGTGGTAGAACAATTTATGTTTTCGGTTTCTTACGGGGTGACCTTGGTATCTGTATTTTGTCTTTCTGCTACGATGGTGGCTAGCTCGAAGTTCCAGTGGCTTCCAGTTGCTCCTTCATAACCCATTCCGGCCAAGCCAAGACATCTTCACCTGTCTCCCCTGCTGGGTGTTCTGAGATGGTCGTTTGAGACTCATCTGGCTCTACTGGTGCTTCTGAATTCGGTGTCATGCCATTGACCTTCAGAGTTGATTCTGTATGCTCTGGTTGCATCTCTTTCAGGGTTTCTACTTCCTGGTTTTGTGGCTCCTACGCCGTTGCTGGTGTATCTATACTCATGGCCTCTGTTGGTGGTTGTTGGATTTCCTCCAGTATCGGTGTGGGATTCAACGGTATCATCTCTGGGGATGGGATTTCATCAACATTGACGATCTATGGTTGTTGTTGTTCATCCTCTTCCAACGGTCCTTGTGACCTAGTTTGAACCCTGGTTGGTCTGGCACTCTCGCTTGCTTATGCTAGCTTCGGTGGTGCCATAACGGTGATTGTTGAACGTTTGTTGGGTTCGAATAACTTCTATGATATTTGTAGCCTCGCTCTATGCAGTCTAGCTGTTATTTCTCTCTGTCTGTTCTCCTTTCGCAAATAGACTAGTTGCTCCCGTGCTCGAGTGTTGTATCGTCTTCCCATGAAGATTGTCGAGGATGCTTCCTCCATTATGGGTTTAATGCACCATAATTGTCGGTTCAATGCATCTCCAACGGTTTCATACTAACCATTACTTCTACTTTGAAAACTCCAATTGGCGCGATTAATGTGGTGTCCCATCGGTCTTTTTCGTCGTTCAATTCTACCTAGTGTTATCTTGTCGTACTGCTTTTATCGGCTTTCCTTTTCCCGCTTGTTTCCCTTTTTATGTGATCATTATCCTTTGCCAAATTTTTGTTTCTAAACTCGTGTGGCCTCTCTACCTCTGGCNTCCTTGTACAGCTTCAGTCGGCTCCCGTTGATCATTCCTCTGATTTTTGTGCCTGCTAAATCTATTAATTGTACAACTCCTCCATCTGTGATAGATTTTACTTCGTACGGTCCTAACCAATGCATTCTGATCTTTCCCGGGTGCTGAAATGATTTGTTGTCATACATCAATACTAGATCTCCTTCCTTGAACATTTTCTTCTTGATGTGTCTATCATGCCACGCCTTGTCTCTGGCCTTCTAAACTTGTTGGTGGAATCCTGCTAAGATTCAGTCTTCCTCCATAGTTAGTAACTAATTCAGTCTCTCATGTATTGTGCCTCGTTCTGTCATTTGTGTGATGGCTTCTACGTGCAAGCTTGGTACTAAGAATTATAATGTCACCACTGCTTCTTGGCCATAAACCAGTTTAAATGGTGTGTGCCCTGTCAAATTTTTGCATGTAGTCATGTATGCCCATAATACTGCTGGTACTTTGGGGTCCCAGTCGTCTCTGTTGACATTAGAGATCTTTGTCAGTGCATTCTCCAGAATTGTTTTGAAGGCTTCCACTATGCCATTTGCCCATGGATGATACGGTGTGCTCTTCTGATGATGGACTTCAAACTCTTCAGTCAACACGTGGATGGTGTTGTTTATGAAGTGCGTGCCTTGGTCGCTCATCAAAATTCTTGGGCACCCAAATCAAGTGATTACTTGTTCAAACAAAAAGTGTGCTATTGTTTCTGTGTTGCAATCTTTTACTGGTGCAGCTTCCGCCCATCTTGTTAAGTATTATGTCACGGTGATAATGTATTGAGCCCCTGTTCTTTTTGCGGGTGGGTTGATTGGTACCACAAAGTCTATTGACCACTTGTCAAATGCCTTTAATGTTACTTGTGGTCGTAATGGAATCTCGTCCCTTCTGTTGGGTTTTCCTACCCTTTGACAAACATCGCATCTTTGACAGTACTCCTTCGAATCTCTGTGAATCATTGGCCACCATAGTCCTGCGTGCAATACCTTTTGCATGGTAGATTTGCCTGCGTAATTCCCTACTGCTATTACCTCATGGCATTCTATTGAAACTCTTGGTCTTTCGAGCTCTAACATGTATCTTCGCAAGATACTATATGCGCCCATTTTATATAAATGTCCTGCAATCAGTTGATAGTCGGCAGCGCGGACTACCAGGTTTTTCTTCTGCGTGGTGCTATAGTCTTGGGGCGTAGTACCTGTACTCAAGTACTGAATGATATCTGTGAAGTATTCATCGACAATCTGTACTAAGAATAACTGTGCATCCGAAAAGTTGTCTTCTAAATTCGTAGGTTCTTCTCCATTTGTGACCCTTGATAGGTGGTGAGGTCCTGCGTTCAATTTTCCTGGTTTAACTATTAATTCAAAGTAAAATTCTTGGAATAGTNACTGGCTTGTTGACTAGGTATTTCAGGGCTGAGTGATCTGTGAACATATTAAAGTGTTTTCCTAGTAAGTAATGCATGAACTTTTGCAGTGTATAAACCATGGCTAGGCCTTCTCTTTCTGTAGTGTTATAGTGTTGTTCTAAGTCAGATAGCTTTTTGCTTGAAAATTCTATCGAGTGATCCAAATCTCCTGCTCCTAGCTACGCAAAGATAGCTCCAAGTGCTATCGTTGATGCATCTACATGCACGTGAAATATTTTCTCCCAATCTGGAAATACTAATATCAACATGGTAGCCATCTTTTCCTTCAAGGTATCCAGACCGTGTTGACACTCGTCATTCCACTGAAACTTTGTATCCTTCCTTAGCAGCTTTTCCATTGATGTCGTGATCTGCGCATATCCTTTGATGAATTTCCTATAGTATCCTGTGTGTCCTAAGGTCGCTCTTAGTTGACGGACCTTTTTTGGTGCTGGCAAGTTAACAATTACTGTGATTTTTGCAGGATCTACTATCAAACCTTGTTTGCATACTATATGGCCCAATAGTATCCCAAACGGTGTTCTAAATATGCATTTCTTTATATTTAGTGATATTTGACACTGTCTGCATATTTCTAGAATTAGGCATAAGACTTCTACATGATTTTTCAATAAACTATAGACTGTCCAATCATCCAGGTATACTTCGAGAAACTGGTGGATGAATTCCTTAAATGCATCAATGACTACTCTGGAGAATATTGTTGGTGCATTCTTCAGTCCAAATGGCATGACTGTGTATTGATAAGATCCCCATTATGTCACAAACGTGGTCTTGTATATGTCCTCCTGTGCTATCTTGATCTGATGGTAGCCTGAGAATCCATCAGTGAATGAGTAAGCTTCATGTCCTCCCACATTCTCTAACACTTCATCTGTGAATGGTGTAGGGAATGGTTCATGTAGGCATGCATCGTTCAACTTCCTCAAGTTGACACATATCCTGATCCCTCCTCCTTGTTTCTTGTCCTGTACTACCATCGAGCTTATCTATTCTGACTCCTCAACTGGTTCTATGATGTTGGCTTCGAGCATCCTGTCGATCTCATCTTTGACTTTTTGTTTATATATGGGGTTTAGTCTATAGGGTTTTTATCTAATAGGTCTCGCTTCAGGTATGAGTGGTATCTTCATTTCTCCTAGTTCTCCGGCTATACCCTTCATCTTTGTAAATGTTGTGGGAAATAGGTCACTGTATTCGCACAACAACTCTGTGATGCTTTCTACTATTTGTTCATCCCAATAATCTCCAATGCTGGCCATTTTGGGATGCTCGACTGTCCCAATGTTCACTTTATTTACTTTGATTGGTGCGGAAATGACTTCTTATTCTATGGGTGGGCCTTCCACGTCTCTTTCACCTTTGACTTCTTCAATCTGAATATCGCGTGGATCATCTTCATCCGGTGCTTCTTCTTGTACGTGGTAACAAGATAGCAGTTCCTTAACTGTTTGTTTATTCAGTTGTTGCTCTTCTGTGAGAATTTCTATTTCTGGTTCTTTGATGAATATTACTCCTCTTATCTGTTTAAGGGTTGAATCTATGTTGGGGTTCTCATGTTCAAATGAGAAAGTGATTGAAAAATTTTGTTGCAATGTCATCCATGTCACAGTTCCCTTGCGTAATTCCCTCTAGAGTGTGTATGAAATGATGAGACCATTCCTCTGGCGGTGTCATTTTCCATAGCGTTCTACACGCCTCCAAGTGTTCCGCTGGTAACCCGTGTCCATCATACTTCTGTTGTTTGTTGTTTTTTTGTTCTGCGCCAAACCTTATGCGCAGTAACCTCTTACATTGGTACCAATCTGTGATTGTCTCTTTGTGAGTGCCCCACCATATTGCAGGTGTGGAATTGAGTGCTAAGTCAAGTGTTAACAGTCTCTAGTTCTCTAACACTGCGTCTTCGTATTGTGTCAACAATGTTTCCAAATTGTTTAGTCCATGGAAACTGGGCAGTTCCCAGATTTTTGTGCCTACCCATCTTACTCCACGGTATATTCTTGCACATCTTTGCGTGGATACTTCATGTAGCCTCTGCTGCCAGTTCTCTAAATCGGTGTCTCAGACTGTTGCACATGAAGTAATGCTCCGCCAACTGAGTACCCTGTCTTCAGTTGGATTTACGTAATCCTCATCGCATGCAGTTGTTATGTACAATTGGACGATTTCCTCTAAGTCTAGGTAAGTAGGTTCTACAAACCTCTCCCCTTCTAATGGGTCTAATGGTGCGATGATCCTATATTCTTCGGACTCAAATTTCATTTTCTTGGTTTTCAAATTGATTATGGCCTGGTTGTCAAACGCCCAATCCAGAACAAGTAATGTTGGATACGGTTTTGTGTCATCCACTATTTCAATGACTTCAAAGTCTGCTTTAGTGCGTACTCCATCAAGGTCTATGGTCACTCCTTTCAGTCTACCGATTGGTAGGACTCTATGTTGGCTTTCTAGTTTCAATTGAACAGGTGAGTATCCTAATGTTGGCTCTCCCATGCATTGCCATGTATTCTTTGGTAATACATATACTTTTGATCCTAGATCCAGTATTATGTCTCCCATATTGAAATCCCCAATGTTAGCATTCAGTCTAAATTCCCTACTTGTTCTTCTTCTGGTGTGTAGGTGATTAACTGTTTTTGGTTCTAGCTTTTCTTTCGTCTTGCTGCTACATTTTTCTAGTATGTTTTGCAATATTTTCATAGATGATGGATCACTTAATACCTTTACACATGATTGCAAAAATCTTTTGATTGTACTTACTTGTCCCATGGGTTGCATCCCGTTGGTATGATCCAATGATGGAGACATCTCATATTCTGGTGCTTCCTTATCTTGCTACGTAGTTGAAGTCGACGGCATGTCCTCCTTCTAAAATTATTGTTCGGCTTGCTTGAATATCTCCTTCTCCTTCTGTACGTCGAACTGCTTCCTTGGTTCGGTGTTCTTCTTCACCCACTGATTTTGTTCTAGTTCCTGTTGAACTGCGTCAGTTCCTATTTTAGCTCCTCCATGAGTGACTATGTTGATGTTATGTCCTTCATTCCTTGCTTCGACTGAGATCCACTGAACATTCTGGTTGTTCTGATTCCTCTTTTCCTAAATCTTTACCAGTAATGTCGTACATTCCTCTGTATCATGGTCCGATGTGTGACAACACATACAAGTTGTTGGTGGTAGTGGACATTCATGTGCATAATGTCCTAGTTGTTGACAATTGTGACATGTGACTGGTCCTCTACCTCATCTAAAACCTCCTCTAGCTCATCCTCCTCCT
>ML777164.1:1048719-1064032 GCA_009831015.1 Picea engelmannii
CTTCTGGACCAACTCAAGGGGGCAAAATATTTCAGCAAGATCGACTTGAAGTCTGGGTATCACCAGGTACCAATCGAACCCTCTGATGTGTGGAAGACTGCATTCAAATCCAAGGAGGGCCTTTTTGAATGGTTGGTCATGCCTTTCGAGTTGACGAATGCCCCTGCAACCTTCATGAGGCTAATGGATGACATCCTGTGGCCATTCACCAACTCATTTGTAGTGGTGTACTTGGATGACATTATGATCTTCAGCCAGACTTGGGAAGAGAACCTCCACCACATCCAACAGGTCCTCCAAACACTGCGGCACCACAAGTTGTGTGCCAATTTGGAGAAATGCACTTTTGGCATAACCCAGGTTCAGTATCTGGGATACATTATTGATGAGCAGGGGGTGCATGTGGATCCAGCAAAGATCCAAGTCATTCGGGATTGGCCAGCCCCAACCACCCCAACTGAGCTCCGCAGCTTTTTAGGTCTTGCCAATTTCTACCGCAGGTTTGTGTTGGGATTCTCTCATATCACTTGGCCCTTGAGTCAAGTCACCAAGGGAGGAGATAAAGAAAAATTCTTTTGGTCTAAATCTCAACAGAAGGCGTTCGGGGAGTTGAAGCATCGCCTCTGCTCTACACCAGTGCTCACATTACCATACTTGCAACAACCATTTGAGATCAAGACAGATGCCTCTGACTATGATATTGGGGCAGTCCTTACTCAACATGGGCATCCAGTGGCATATCACAGTGAGACACTTTCTGACACAGTCCAGAAGTATCCCACTTATGACAAAGAAATGTATTCCATTGTGCAGCCTTGTCAGCAATAGAAGCATTACATTTTGGGAAAGGAAACGGTCATCCACACAGACCACCGACCCCTGCAGTTCATACAAGCACAAGGGAAGTTGCAAAACAATCGCCATCAGAAGTGGTCCACATACCTGCAACAGTTTCATCTGAACATTAATTACAAAAAAGGCAGCACCAATAATGTTGCAGACTACCTCAGTCGACCACCCATCATGGTGCTAACCACTGTGCTCAACTCTTGTGGGCATGAGACTTCTGATTGGCCGCTTCTCTACACAAGTAATCCAGAATTCGGCCACACATACAATACACTCTTGGAGGGTAAGCAAGTTCCCAATTTTCACCTCCAGGATGCCCTGCTTTGTCACCTGGGACACCTTTGTGTTCCTTCAAGCGAGCGTGCCAAGATGATTTGGGAGGCGCACTACAGTCGATTCGCTGGGCATTTCGGGGTCGAGAAAACTGTGGCAGTACTGCAAAAGTATTTCTATTGGCCGAACCTTCGACAAGATGTCAGAAAGTACATCAAGTCCTGCACTACTTGCGCCATTGCCAAACTGACCATCAAGAAGCAAGGCCTCTATACTCCACTTCCTACCCCCAGTCGACCTTGGGAATCCATATCTATGGATTACATGTCGGGCCTTCCTTCTACTAAGCATGGCAATGACTGTTTTTTTGTGGTCGTCGACCGATTCTCGAAGATGTCCATTATGATGGCCTGCAAGAAGAATATCACAGCAGAAGCCACTGCTAAACTCTTCTTTGAACGAGTGTGGGTACACTTTGGGATCCCACAGTCTATCATCTCAGATCGGGACAGTAGGTTCCTCAGTACATTTTTGTCTAGCCTATGGTCGATGTTGGACACCAAGCGCACCAAGTCCACATCTTTCCATCCGCAAACTGATGGCCAGACAGAGGTCGTCAACCGGATGATCGTACACATTCTGCGCATGTATAATTCAAAGCATCCACGCACATGGGATGAGAGCCTCCCCTATTTACAACACAGCTACAACCAGGCTCTTCATAGCTCAACCAGCCACAGCCCCTTTAAAGTGGGCTTGGGATTCCAGCCACTATGTCCCATTGACATAGCCATGCCATTTGTGGCTACTTAGGAAGATTCAGCTCATGTCCAGTCTGACGCGGATAAGGCAAAAAAATTCATTGAGCACATTCAACACATCTGCCAACAGGTTCATGACATCTTGGACAGAGCCAATGCTAAGTACAAGCAGCGACATGATCAACATCGGGTGCCACACAACTTCCAGGTGGGCAACAAAGTGTGGCTGCATTTGCAAAAGGAGCGCCTCGCTGGACCCCACTGCAAGCTTCGTCTGCTCCGATATGGGCCATACACCCTCACCAAGGATATAGGGGAAAATGCCTTTGAGCTCAGCATTCCACCATTCCTTGGTCTGCACCCAGTGTTCAATGTGGACCGCCTTCGGCCCTACTTTCCACCTCTACTAGACACATCCGACATGGCAGAACAACTCACACCAACAGAGTTAAATCCAGACTACATGGAACAAGCCAGAACAGATAAGATCATGGATACAAAGATCAAGCACACCCGAAAACAAAAGATACCGCTATATCGAGTTGTCAAAGCAGGCCAACTCCTTCACCAAGGCAAATGGCTCACCAGGGACCAAGTTAAGCAGAAGTTTCCTCATCTCATGGAGGAACTCAACGCAATGGAGACCATTGCTTCCTAAGGGGGGAGGAATGATCTAGGTAGATATTGGTGGCCACACGCCTATTCCACTTGGACCCCCACCATTGCTTCTTTCAGTTTTTCAGTTTCCGCACAGTTTACTATTTTTAGCAGTCTTCGGGTCCTGAACTTTCGAAGCCGTTTTGAGGCCTTAAACAACGTTTTTTGGGAAAATGGGGAGCAACATGGATCGTGGTTCATGTTTCTCACCCAAAAGTTGTATTCCTTGGATAGATCTTTCTAACGAGGTATAGAATGCGTCAAATGGAGATCGTATGCCAAAGTTACGTCCCCGGGAAGTTGATGTACCAACTTACCCAAACAGGGCCCATAGTCTTGGCATTTCATCTCCTAGGGTTAGGTCTTTGGATGTTTAGGGTTTTCCATTGTTTATCAATAATAATAGGCCTTCGAGCCTCATTTTAACACAGTTCAGAGGCCAGTAGCCGCCACATCTCTTCTCAGAGATAAGCTACCAGCGCCCTAGCGAGTTTATTCCCATTCTGTCTGTAAGCATATTTCAGTCATTTGTTATTAATGAAATGAAGTCTTATTTCCGCTGCATCTCTGTGTTTATGTGTATTTATGTATTTCATTGTGTTCCTACATAAATCCGGATCATTGTTGTCCCTAATTTGCAGCAACATATAACAATATATATCAGCAATAATATGGTATTTTAATCTTCTCAATAAATTCTAGAGATCAAGTAGAGGATACAAGAGAAAGACTAGTTAATGACTAGCTAAACTCAAGATGAAAAACCAATATTCTAGAATAAAAAGATAAGGTTGTTGTAAACACTTGTCTAGAGAAAATTATATCAGCCTTATGGTTGTAACATTAAATGCATTATAGAAATAAAATCAGCCACTGAAAACCCCCAAAACTTTGCCAAAAAGAGTGCTAGACCAAGAAGAATAAGTGTGCAAACTTTGAGCAAAATCCAATTGTTGATAAGAGATTTATTCAAGTAAATGAGTTAGGGTTTCTGCAGCCCTAATAGTTGAAGATGTAATTTTATAACAGTAGCAAGAAGTAGCCCCTTTATGGGAACACCCTAGTGGTTGTGAGGTTCCCAAGGCACAAGGAATACAATCCACTTTGCAAGAAGTAAAAATGACAAAAATCACGTTTTCTAATGCGATATTTTATTTCTCCAATTCAAGATTGGTGCCTTTAGTTATGGGTTAATGGGGTCAAGAAGAAAGAGCTATGGTTACTAAATTCTTGGGGGTGCAAAGACTCTTACTTCCCAAGGCAAGTAACCTATCTAGGGTTTGAAGATGAGGGGTGTAAATCCTCTTACTTCCTCAATTAAAGCCTTGCAAAACAATTTCAAAAGCTTAACAATTATGGTGGAAACTAGGATAGGGGTGTATGCCCTTATACTTCCAGTATAGCCTTGGCCAAAACCACCTAATCTTGAATCATAAATGATAATAACAAAGTAGAGAGACCATACCATTCAAGAAAAGGCATTTAGGTGCCAAAGTAAACCTCCATAAAAATAAGAGAATGACCTCCTAGAGATAGCGTGTTGGGCCCGAGATATGATCATTTTTATGATGGTTATTATACACTTTTGCCCCATGTACATATGTGTTTTTCATATTTTAAAGGATCTTTTTGGAGAATTTCACGATAAAACAGTATGATCGACATAAGGTACATGTAATTCGTGTTTAATGATTGTATCAAGTTTAATTCATCATGTTTTATGATTTCCAAGAGCTAATTCACGTTTTTCTGGTGTTACAGGGAAAAAATGCACTACATTTCTAGTTCCGGCACTTGATCCGGCACTCAATCCGGCACTCCATCCAGCACCTCTTCCTGCAAGAAAACATAGGGTGACTTGGTGGTTATGGCATTGGCGGCCAGTCATGGGAAAATCTGAAACGTGGGTTTTGTTCGTGCTTATCCCCTCTAGCTACTGAACTCATGACAACTCGATTTTGGGTTGTTATGGTGGGTGATTATTGGCTCACTCTGTTTTGGCAGTTAGGGCACCATTAATGAAATTTGCCAATTTTAGAAGTGGTTCGAACCTCCTGTGGTCGACCACTTGGTCTGTAAACGTTATAAATACCATTGATATGGTCAAACATAAGCTAAGCATCATATACAGCAGTGTGATAGGAACAAACACGTTTTTACTCTGTTTTGAGTTTTTACATTGCCAGATTATGCCAGAAATATGTTTTTGAGTTTTCATGGTGAATTTGAGTTGTTGAATTCGTGGTTGGCTTTTAGGAAGTAGCCACGAATTGCTGGGGGGCCCACCAGTAGTCTGGTTACTGTCTTTCTGTTGTTTATGTATTCCATAGTTTAGATGTTTTCTTTATTTCCTGTACATGCATTTTTATTGTGTTAATTAGTTTGCGGTAATTTTCTGTACATGCATTTTATTGTGTTAATTATTTTGTTGTAAGTTAATTGCTTTGACTCTCTTTTGCAGGTTAGAATCATGAACTGTGTTGACATGAGTTAATCTTGTAGATTAGGGATGGATTTGCAAATCCCTAGACTAACCCCATGTATAATTAGATGGTAGATTATGTCTTTTATTCATGATTTTAGAATCAAGTTAAAACAGAGTTTTAATTAGGATAGAACATAGTTTTTTAATTAATCTTTCTTTGACAAGGATTCGATGGATGGATAGAGTTGATTTCATTTTTTTATGATAGATTGTTTATTTTAGTTTTACATAGATCTTGCTTACTTAATTGTTGATTAATGTAGTTGTTAGTTTACTTTTTAATGTCATGTTTTAAATTTTTGTTTTTAATCATTTCTTTATTGTAGTTTGAATTGTTAGAATAGAGGTAGCATAGTTTCCTTCATGTAATTTGCTTACTAGAGTTAAATTGCAATTATATTTCTTAGTTAATTGTTGAATCTAGTTTTGCTTACATAGTGTACAAGTATAATGATGATTTCGTTATGTTGTTGATGGTTTATACATGAATATGTAGGGTATCTAACATTGTTTTGTCATGGCTAGATTCTCCTTGGATTGTCTAAATCCATACCTTTCACTTTTCCATTGAGATTAGTGTTGAGCTTATACCACTGGAGTTGTCCTTTGTTGTCAAGTGCCATCGAGATATTATTCGACACCGAAGACACTCACACAACCACCATCGTTATATTTCAATTGTCATAGGTTAAATATAGTTTCTTGTTTTCATAGTTTATAAAATAGTCTTATTGTTGTTGTAGGGTAGATAGACTTTGCTTTGATAGATTAGATAGTAGTTTGCTTGTCATAGATTAAGAATTAGTGGTAGCCTTTCTTGCTTTCAATAAAATAGATTTCCTTTATTGCATTGCATTGAGCATTTAGATTTCCTTTCACGCATTAGAAATAGGTTTGCATTAGGCATTTAGTTCACTTGCCTCTTAGGCTAGATAGTTGTTCAATGAGAAGTTTTACTTGCAGTAGTTAGTTGCCTTTGCTTACTTGTCTTTTTGTTTAGTAGGTTAGTTAGGTGTCTTTGCTTACTTGTCTATTTGCTTTAATAGGTTAGATAGGTGCTTTTGCTTACTTGCTTATTTATTTGCTTTCACAGGGTAGTTTCTCATTGAATGTAGGTTGGCAAGTTAAAGAAGTTTGTTTTTATCATTTGTTTATTATGCTTAGTAGTTTTGTTTTGCTTATCATTAAACTAGTTTGCTTTACGTAGAGTTTTCATTGGCTTTCCTAGGAACTATCCATCTATCCTTGGCCCAAAAGTATTTAGGTTACATAGTTTCAAGTTGCTTAGTAGGGTTTGCTCATTAGATAGGTTTGCTTGAGTAGATTAGCCTTAGATAGCTACCTTCCTTAGTTAGACTACACTCCTACCAACCCTTCTACCTTTGGCATATATTTTTCTACAACTCTAAGTTTACTTACACCGGGTTGACAATTTAATTGAGGGTTTTTAGTGTGTTTTTATTGCATATAGAACACCCATCATTTTTGGCGTCGTTGCCGGGGAGTTGTCTCAAGGTAAGAAGTAGTTAGGAAATAGATCATTCCTAGACCTTAGCATTATATTGGTGGTGGGGGGACTTTAAGACGAGAGGTCAGAACCTGCGCATCTGCTATTGCAGGCTCCCCCAAACCCAATGGTAGTTTTTCCTTTTTGTTTTTGTTTTCTTTCATGAATAGACCTAGAGACCCAAAAGGTAGATACATTAAATTTAAATCAGACCTTTCAACCAAGGTTCTTTCCAATATTTTTGGGGAAGGGACGTTCCACTTATAAAATCCGCAGACCGATACCGAAAAACAAGAGCTAGCTCAACTCAAAGAGCTAAAATTGTCTCTGAAGAGACTAAAACAGGGAGCACTATAGAACAAGAAATTGAAGCAGGAGGCAAGACCACTCGAGCCTTCCACAGAACCAAACAATACAACCTTTGTTTTCTTACCACCATCAAGAGATCCTAACCTTATTGACATTATATTTGTGTGAACCAAGTTTTATCAAATGAAAAGATGAATTCAGAAGAAACCATTAGCCTAAGGGAACTTTCTCAAATCCTAGCAGCAGTCGGGATTTGTTCTTTTCAGGAAGAACGCATCTTGACAATAGCCAAGAACTTGTCTACCTCTCCGAAAATATTAGAAGAGTCAAGGTCCTATGAGCTAAAAAATGATTTTCCTTGCCAAAATGTGAAGGAAGATGAAAAATTATGGACTACATCCAATGGAGAGAAATCATTAAGACCTAAGATTGAGGAGTTCTCAACATCCATCTCAGCAGATCCTTTATGTACTTCAGAAATCAATCATCGAGAAGAAGAGGATCTGCATAGCATGATGAAGGAGAGCATAGAAATTACTGTTGATGAACATCAAGATTACATTGAAATTTGGTTTCAAGAGGTCAT
The DNA here is from genome assembly GCA_009831015.1 of Picea engelmannii. NCBI lineage: Eukaryota > Viridiplantae > Streptophyta > Pinopsida > Pinales > Pinaceae > Picea > Picea engelmannii. The sequence goes on from ML777164.1 coordinate 1,056,147, forward strand.
CATGCCACAATACTATTCTATTCTTCAACACCTTCTGATGCCAAAACAAGTAGGTTGGTTGGTTTTTCATATCCAGGTAATCATTGCGGTAACTTTTTCATATATGGATATGAGTATGTTTCTTATCTTTCTCCGCACATGGTTACATTGGAAGAGTTCTTACACTTGAATAAAAATTTTCCCTTTCTTTTTAGGTTGGGTAGGAAGATAAATAAAAGTTGCATTTTGTTAGTTTAGCTTAAAGTCTAATGCAGCCTCATTTTACATTTTCTTTTAATAAGAGAACTATGAGATACATGTTCCAGTGACTTGATATCATTAGTCTTTGATATTTTAGAGTGTGTTTTTTTTCTAGAGATTTCTATAGCTATTTATTTCACCAGGAGTAGACAGTTTCAAGGAAATATAAAAGAAGGATTTGTCTTCAAAACATTGCTATACTTGAACCTTGTTGTCTGCTAAGCATCAAATGAATAATGACTTGTTGTAATTAGCCATGTTTTTGTAAGGACTTTCATCTTCTTTCTCTCAAGGCATCTTAAATAGCAGTTGTTCTTGAAACTTCACCACTATATAAGGAAGTTACACCGTAACCATCAAGCTTAGAGGTCTCTCGTACAGTTTTTCCAAGAAACCTGGGTAAGTGAGTCAAGTGTCTTTATCAAAGAGTAACAAGGAGGTCTAATTAGCGGTTAGTCATGGAAACATCACAATAACTACAAAGGAAGAAAGTAAGTTGAGCCTAGAAATACCTTTTTGTTCTTTCTCAATGGTACCATCCACTACACACTAAATAGCTTGATTATATCATATCTTTAGATAGGCCACGTCCTCTTAAGTACCCCTTACATCGGGACAATCACTAAGTAATATAACAGAAAGTCATCCTCTAACATAAATACCATCCCAATTGAAAAAAAAAAAAGATAAAGAAAAAGTTGTTTTCAGAGTTGTTCCCCCATCTTCTTACATAAACAATCTTATACTAAAATCTTAAAAGATGGAGGGCAAGTCTCTGAGGGTTTAAGAGGCTAACCCGCCGGGATACTGAACAGGTCTGCTAGTAGCGGGTACCGGCCTGTGGTATGACTAGGTAAACCCGTCGGAGTACTGAACAGGCTTGCTAGTAGCAGGGCATTCTACCTAGAGAGGATGGTAATCTGCCAAAAATAAATAATAAATTTAAACTTGTCCTGATGTACGGCATTACTTGCAGACAAAGTTGACATGAAGTATGTGTGGTTAAGCTAAGGTTAATGAATCTCATACACTTTCCATTGGGAAATAACTCTAAGACTATCTTGAAACTCTCCAACCTACCTCTTCTTATCTATATATAGGAGCTCTTATCCTATAGGTGGGACCATCTTCTAACCGTCGTCAGACCAATCTGTGAAATTTTATCTTTACACTTGACATACTATAAATCTTTGGCTATTGGGGGATACAGACTGGTTTCCTATACTTTTGATTGTGAGGTGTCACAATACTTAGGTGTGGGCGAGGGATTCATGAGTTGACAAATGATAACATTGCCTAGAAGAAGTAAATCTTTGTAAAAATTCATGTATTGTTTTCATGATACAGGTTATTACATCAACAGTCATTTTATTTTGAAGTGATAAACTCTTGTGTGCTATAAACTGTTGTATATGTCCTTAACAAACCACTTCGTTTGTTTATTTTTGTTACAAGCTGATCATTGTAGGTTTGACATTACATTTTTGTTACAGGGTGTTCACTGTAGGTTTGACATTACATATTCTATGCAAGTGGATTGAGTGAGCATGGTGGAAAAATCAACAACAATGGAATACTCTTAGCCTGTCTCAACTCCTATTCACTATGTTTGTGGCCTCTGAGGAATCAATTGCCTCAGCCACAAAGCTCCCAAGAGTGAGAGACCGCTGATTTAAACACCACCAGTTGCCAAGAGCAAGCTATAACAAGCTTTTCAAAACCGAATTTAAGAACACCTCTGGAGCTAAGGGATACTCCAAGGAGTGCATAAAAGAGGAGCTAATCAACCCTCTCATAGTCATCACCGGATTGATTACATGTGAAGGTAGATATTCCGTCTTTAAATCTTGTCAATTTTGATTATTAGCTCACTTTTAGTTCCATAAGCCATTGTAACTTTCCCTTTTACTTCTTAAAGAGACTTGAGAAGATGTCTTCCCAAGTGAGGAAGGATGCAACCAATCCCCATAACAACCTATTTCACCACGGCCTTATCAAACTACTTGTCTTAGCCGAGTTGGAAAAACAAGAGAAAACGTGGGATGAGTTCATTTACCAATTTGCAAACCCTCATCTTACAATCAAGGCTAGTAAGAAGACTCCTGATCTAGGGACTGTTACTCCACCCAAACCCTCATGCTCAAGCTATTCCTTTACTGGACCAAAAGTCTAAGAAACTTGTTGATACCGTTCCAGCCTCATCGGGAAAGAAGACCAAGAAGCCTATTTCTAATTCATGGCACGAGGACGTGCCATATCTTCGGTCTGGGGGGATTTTTCCTGAGCTAAAAATGCTAAGCATTTCCCATTTGTATAGCAAACCCATGAGAAGAGGAAGTAGGATTTCTGTCAAAATTTTGTCATACTGTCTTTTTACAATGTCTTGGGATATTATATCAGCAGTTGTTTGTATTGGTATGCTAAATTATATATTGCTGACATCATTATGTCTGTTATAAGCTTGATGTGCATTTTTCTATACTTAACTACTCTTTGTGACAAATACAGAGCAATAACAACTGCTAAATACTTACTGCCATCTGTATTACAAGCCTGTTTGAATTGTTATAGATCGATGAAAGGAAATAACAATTCTCCTGATTCACCATGCCTACCAGTACAAACCAAGCCTTTTGTTAGTATTTGTCAGTCTGCCAATCACTTGTGATCAAGTTTTCTCTTTCATGTGATTGATATGGTTATTAGGTCAAATTGTTATATTTTCAAAATAAAATTCTCAAATACAGTTTGACATCTCTTGGTTGTGAAATGGTCATTGGTGTGCCTAGGTGTCCTTACTACTCCCTCCACTCATCCAAAGTCATAAAATTTCATCATGGTCATGTCATCATTCCTTGTCATCAAATTTCAAATGATTGTCTTGGTCAAAGATTTACTTCAAAAATGGTTTCTGAATTAAGGAGGATGAATTTGACAAAAGTAAAAGAGGTTTTTGTTAATAATAGAACAAGAAACAAAAACCTCCTTCAGTTTATGCACAGGTGTTATCATTTGAGATAAATTCTCCAAATACAGTCGCTATAGGAGGGTTTTCTGCACATTTGGACAGTTTGACTTCAAGTCAGTTTTTCAGAGGGTTGGAGAAGGCATTGCAATGCTTGATGGTTCCATTGTGTAGCAGACATTATAAAATTTCCCACCATACCACTTTCAGCCCAAAAATCCTCCGGGAAGGCCTCCAAAATCCCTCTCAAAGACCACGCTGCGCTTCTGCTAAGAGCACACTGAGCTTCTGCAAGTTTTGAGTAACCTACTTTAAGATGGGATTCTGAACAACTGGGAAAGTAATTTTGAAAATTGGAGGATGTTTTTATTCCTAACATACCAAAACAACATAACCTCTCTCATTTCTTGAATATACTTTATGGTATGTGATATATTCTATCATCTTAGAGACCTATACTTTCAGAAAATAAAACACTTTGTTTTTCCTGTTTTAGTCATATTTTCGTTTCGTGTTTTCCTAACAACTGGAAGTGAATTTTTGAAACAAAAGAGAGGTTTTTATCAAGGACATATTAAAAAACAATAACCTCTCTCAGTTTCCAAATATATGTTATGGTTGTGGATATATTCAATTCTCTTAGAGGCCTAGTTTTTCATAAAATTAAACACTTTGTTTTTCCTGTTTTAGTCATGTTTTCTTGGCGTATTTTCCTAACAAATGAAAGTGAATTTTGAAAACCAAGAGAGGTTTTTGTCAAGGAAATATTCAAAAAAAAACATCTCTCAGTTTTTACTAGGTTTTACTGTCTTGTAGTTATAGGTGTCACTTTGATACCTATTTTTCACAAGTTCGCCAGGCCAGAATTGTTGCGCTTATGGGAAGTCACTTTTGGAACTAATTTTGCAGAGGTAAAATTGTTGTTTTGCATGGTTTAAAGGATAAAGGGTATAATATACATCTCAAGGCTTCCTCATATGTCATCAGCAGCCTCCAAAAACTCCAAACCCTCGAGTTTAAACTTAGAGAGCATGAAAAATTGAGTTGTCATTTACGCCATGATAATGTTGTCCTACAACCCAAGATGAATTCTCTACAGCGTTAGGTTGATGATATTAACTGCCACCAATAATAGTCTCTGGATGCAATTGAAACACCACTGAAATCTTAAGTCAAAATCCCCCGAGAATGAGGGAGAAGCTTCTAAAGCTAATCCACCCCCTCCTTCGCAAGTTTTGTCATAAAGGGCAATTTCTTTTCTTTTGCAGTGGGACCTGCAAAATCTTAGGTGTGGGGGTAATGTTGGGCCCGAGATATGATCATTTTTATGACGGTTATTATACACTTTTGCCACATGTACATATGTGTTTTTCATATTTTAAAGGATCTTTCTGGAGAATTTCATGATAAAACGGTATGATCGACATAAGGTACATGTAATTCGTGTTTAATGATTGTATCAAGTTTAATTCATCATGTTCTATGATTTCCAAGAGCTAATTCACATTTTTCTGGTGTTACAGGGCAAAAACGCACTACATTTCTAGTTCCGGCGCTTGATCCAGCACTCATTCTGGCACTCCATCCAGCACCTCTTCCTGCACAAAAACGTAGGGTGACTTGGTGGTTATGGCATTGGCGGCCAGTGATGTGCAAATCGGAAACGTGGGTTTTGTTCATGCTTATCCCCTCCAGCTACTGAACTCTTGACAACTCAATTTTGGGTTATTATGGTGGGCGATTATTGGCTCACTCTGTTTCGGCAGTTAGGGCACCATTAATGAAATTTGTCAATTTTAGAAGTGGTTCGAACCTCCTGTGGTCGACCACTTGGTCTGTAAACGTTATAAATACCATTGAGATGGTCAGACATAAGCTAAGCATCATATACAGCGGTGTGATAAGAACAAACATGTTTTTACTCTGTTTTGAGTTTTTACATTGCCAGATTATGCCAGAAATACGTTTTTGAGTTTTCATGGTGAATTCGAGTTGTTGAATTCGTGGTTGGCTTTTAGGAAGTAGCCAGGACTTGCTCGGGGGCCCACCAACAGTCTGGTTACTGTCCTTCTGTTGTTTATGTATTCCATAGTTTAGTTGTTTTCTTTATTTCCTATACATGCATTTTTATTGTGTTAATTAGTTTGTTGTAATTTTCTGTACATGCATTTTATTTTGTTAATTAGTTTGTTGTAAGTTAATTTCTCTGACTCTCTTTTGCAGGTTAGAATGATGAATTGTGTTGAAATGAGTTAATCTTGTAGATTAGGAACGGATTTGCAAATTCCTAGACTAACCCCATGTATAATTAGATGGTAGATTATGTCTTTTATTCATGATTTTAGAATCAAGTTAAAACAGAGTTTTAATTAGGATAGAACATAATTTTTTAATTAATCTTTCTTTGACAAGGATTTGATGAATGGATAGAGTTGATTTCAGTTTTTGATGATAGATTGCTTATTTCAGTTTTACATAGATCTTGCTTACTTAATTGTTGATTAATGTAGTTGTTAGTTTACTTTTTAATGTCATGTTTTAAATTTTTGTTTTTAATCATTTCTTCATTGTAGTTTGAATTGTTAGAATAGAGGTAGCATAGTTTCCTTCATGTAATTTGCTTACTAGAGTTAAATTGCAATTATATTTCTTAGTTAATTGTTGAATCTAGTTTTGCTTACATAGTGTAGAAGTATAATGATGATTTTGTTATGTTGTTGATTGTTTATACATGAATATGTAGGGTATCTAACATTGTTTTGTCATGGCTAGGTTCTCCTTGGATTTTTTAAATCCATACCTTTTACTTTGCCATTGAGATTAGTGTTGAGCTTATACCACTGGAGTTGTCCTTTGTTTTCAAGTGCCATCGAGATATTATTCGACACCAAAGACACTCACACAACCACCAGCATTATATTTGAATTGTCATAGGTTAAATATAGTTTCTTGTTTTCATAGTTTATAAAATAGTCTTATTGTTGTTGTAGGGTAGATAGACTTTGCTTTAATAGATTAGATAGTAGTTTGCTTGTCATAGATTAAGAATTAGTGGTAGCCTTTCTTGCTTTCAATAAAATAGATTTCCTTTCATGCATTGCATTGAGCATTTAGATTTCCTTTCATGCATTAGAAATAGTTTTGCATTAGGCATTTAGTTCACTTGCCTCTTAGGCTAGATAGTTGTTCAATGAGAACTTTTACTTGCAGTAGTTAGTTGCCTTTGCTTACTTGTCTTTTTCTTTAGTAGGCTAGTTAGGTGTCTTTGCTTACTTGTCTATTTGCTTTAATAGGTTAGATAGGTGCTTTTGCTTACTTTCTTATTTGTTTGCATTCACAGGGTAGTTTGTCATTGAATGTAGGTTGGCAAGTTAAAGAAATTTGCTTTTGTCATTTGCTTATTATGCGTAGTAGTTTGTTTTTACTTATCGTTAAACTAGTTTTCTTTATGTAGAGTTTTCATTGGCTTTCCTAGGAACTATCCATCGATCCTTGGCCCAAAAGTATTTAGATTACATAGTTTCAAGTTGCTTAGTAGCGTTTTCTCATTAGATAGGTTTGCTTGAGTAGATTAGTCTTAGATAGCTACCTTCCTTAGTTAGACTACACTCCTACCAACCCTTCTACCTTTGGCATATATTTTTCTACAACTCTAAGTTTACTTACCCTGGGTTGACAATTTAATTGAGGGTTTTTAGTGTGTTTTTAGTGTATATATAACACCCATCATTTTTAGCGTCGTTGTCGGGGAGTTGTCTCAAGGTAAGAAGTAGCTAGGAAATAGATCATTTCTAGACCTTAGCATTAGATTGGTGGCAGGGGAACTTTAAGACGAGAGGTAAGAACCTGCGCATCTGCTATTGCAGGATCCCCCAAACCCAATGGTAGTTTTTCCTTTTTGTTTTTGTTTTCTTTCATGAATAGACCGAGAGACCCACAAGGTAGATACATTAAATCTAAATCAGACCTTTCAACCAAGGTTCCTTCCAATATTTTTGGGGAAGGGACGTTCCACTTATAAAATCCGCAAACCGATACCGAAAAACAAGAGCTAGCTCAACTCAAAGAGCTAAAATTGTCTCTGAAGAGACTAAAACAGGGAGCACTATAGAACAAGAAATTGAAGCAGGAGGCAAGACCACTCGAGCCTTCCACAGAACCAAACAATACAACCTTTGTTTTCTTACCACCATCAGGATATCCTAACCTTATTGACATCATCTTTATGTGAACCAAGTTTTATCAAATGAAAAGATGAATTCAGAAGAAACCATTAGCCTGAATGAACTTTCTCACATCCTAGCAGCAGTCAGGATTTGTTCTTTTCAGGAAGAATGCATCTTGACAATAGCCAAGAACTTGTGTACCTCTCTGAAAATATTAGAAGAGTCAAGGTCCTATGAGCTAAAAAATGATTTTCCTTGCCAAAATGTGAAGGAAGCTGAAAAATTATGGACTACAGCCAATGGAGAGCAATCATTAAGACCTAAGATTGAGGATTTCTCAACATCCATCTCAGCATATCCTTTATGTACTTCAGAAATCAATCATCGAGAAGAAGAGGATCTGCATAGCATGATGAAGGAGAGCATAGAAATTATTGTTGATGAACATCAAGATTACATTGAAATTTGGTTTCAAGAGGTCATCAGGCCACAATACTATTCTCTTCTTCAACACC
>ML777164.1:1077414-1090147 GCA_009831015.1 Picea engelmannii
GGGACCTTACGACATCAAGGCAATGGTTGTAATCTCTCTTTCACATTTAATATGATACAGTAATATGATTCTTTCCTATAAAGCTTGTTGTGTTTTATTGTATGATTCCTTGATCACATACATAGGTTTATATTGAAGTTCATGCTATTTCTATCACTTCGGTTGGTTTGTGTTGTTTTGATATTGACTACACAAGAGCACTGGAGTGAAGCGGAAGCAACAAAGACTATAGGAAGCGATTATAAGGTATGTTACTTATTCTTGCCTCTTAGTAAATTCAATATTTAAAACTTAAGGAAAGCGTCCTATTCTGTCATGTTTTGTTCTAGATCCAGGTGGATCTAGGGAGATCGGTTTGTGTCTGCACTTACAGATTTATCCATAAACACCTCCTTCGCAAGTTTTTTCATAAAGGGCAATTTCTTTTTGTTTGCAGTGGGACCTGCAAAATCTTAGGTGTGGGGGTAATGTTGGGCCCGAGATATGATCATTTTTATGACGGTTATTATACACTTTTGTAGCATGTACATATGTGTTTTTCATATTTTAAAGGATCTTTTTGGAGAATTTCATGATAAAACGGTATGATCGACATAAGGTACGTGTAATTCATGTTTAATGATTGTATCAAGTTTAATTCATCATGTTCTATGATTTCCAAGAGTTAATTCACATTTTTCTGGTGTTACAAGGCAAAAATGCACTACATTTCTAGTTCCGACACTTGATCCGGCACTCCTTCCGGCACTCCATCCAGCACTCCATCCAGCACCTCTTGCTGCACAAAAACGTAGGGTGACTTGGCAGTTATGGCATTGGCGGTCAGTGATGGGCAAATCGGAAACATGTGTTTTGTTCATGCTTATCCCCTCCAGCTACTGAACTCTTGACAACTCGATTTTCGGTTCTTATGGTGGGCGATTATTGGCTCACTCTGTTTCAGCAGTTAGGGCACCATTAATGAAATTTGCCAATTTTAGAAGTGGGTCGAACCTCTTGTGGTCGACCACTTGGTCTGTAAACGTTATAAATACCATTGAGATGGTCAGACATAAGCTAAGCATCATATATAGCAGTGTGATAGGAACAAACACGTTTTTACTCTGTTTTGAGTTTTTACATTGCCAGATTATGCCAGAAATACGTTTTTGAGTTTTCATGGTGAATTTGAGTTGCTGAATTTGTGGTTGGCTTTTAGGAAGTAGCCACAACTTGCTAGGGGGCCCACCAGTAGTCCGGTTACTGTCTTTCTATTGTTTATGTATTCCATAGTTTAGTTGTTTTCTTTATTTCCTGCACATGCATTTTTATTGTGTTAATTAGTTTGTTGTAATTTTCTGTACATGCATTTTATTGTGTTAATTAGTTTGTTGTAAGTTAATTGCTCTGACTCTCTTTTGCAGGTTAGAATGATGAACTGTGTTGACATGAGTAAATATTGTAGATTAGGAACGGATTTTCAAATCCCTAGACTAACCCCATGTATAATTTGATGGTAGATTATGTCTTTTATTCATGATTTTAGAATCAAGTTAAAACAGAGTTTTAATTAGGATAGAACATAGTTTTTTAATTAATCTTTCTTTGACAAGGATTTGATGAATGGATAGAGTTGATTTCAGTTTTTGATGATAGATTGCTTATTTCAGTTTTACATAGATCTTGCTTACTTAATTGTTGATTAATGTAGTTGTTAGTTTACTTTTTAATGTCATGTTTTAAATTTCTATTTTTAATCATTTCTTTATTGTAGTTTGAATTATTAGAATAGAGGTAGCATAGTTTCTGTTGGGCACCAAATCGGGCTATCTTTCTGTTGCATTTCCATTACCTTTTTGACCTTTTTGCACTTATTTACCTATGTTTACTATGCTAAACCTATAAGGTAAATACCCCTGCCTTGTCTATTGGAATATTTTATTAATGACATAAAGTCGCGGAGTTTTGCCTATTCGCAGCACTAAAACGAATGTTTGACCACAGCTTCTGGAGAACATGAACCAAGGCTTCAGTATCCCGCAGCAGATCTGCTATTCACAACAACGACCAAGCCATAAGGAGGTCATGCAGTTGGAGTCGCAGATCCCTGAACCATTCTTAGGCATCTCGCTGATCTTGTCTATCTGGTACTGGTATCGTTCCAACTAATGTATATTTTTTGGGTTATGGTTACCATGTTTTGGGGAAAGAGGTTGTTCTCCATCTCCATGTATAAAAGACAGTTTATTCCTGTAACTGGGGATTCCCCCATTGATATTGTAATAACCCTTTGCAGATTTATAAAGCAATATCTATTTTGTTGTCTTAATCTTCGTTGCGACTAACGTAGCCCTGATCAAAGAGTTGGGCCCGCTCTTCTGATCAGGTGTTGTGTCTTTCTGTGTGTATTATTTATCAGTTTATGCTTGTTGTTACAGTGTTTTAATTCTTATGATTTCTTTTCGGAAGTTGTAATTAATCTAGTTTTACAGCAATGTTTTGAATCTTAATCGTGAACCCTTGGCCAGAACGGATTGTGCTCTTGCCCATGCATATCCTTGCGCATTTCCTTGAAAGAATACGCACCCAGATTGATAAATTAATGTAGGAAAAGGGGTGAATAAATCGTTCATACCTGGACACCAACAGTTTCCTTCATGTAATTTTCTTACTAGAGTTAAATTGCAATTATATTTCTTAGTTAATTGTTGAATCTAGTTTTGCTTCCATAGTGTAGAAGTATAATGATGATTTTGTTATGCTGTTGATGGTTTATAAATGAATATGTAGGGTATCTAACATTGTTTTGTTATGGCTAGATTCTCCTTGGATTGTTTAAATCGATACCTTTCACTTTGCCATTGAGATTAGTGTTGAGCTTATACCACTGGAGTTGTCCTTTGTTGTCAAGTGCCATCGAGATATTATTCAACACCGAAGACACTCACACAACCACTAGCATTATATTTGAATTGTCATAGGTTAAATATAGTTTCTTGTTTTCAAAGTTTATAAAATAGTCTTATTGTTGTTGTAGGGTAGATAGACTTTGCTTTGATAGATTAGATAGTAGTTTGTTTGTCATAGATTAAGAATTAGTGGTAGCCTTTCTTGCTTTCAATAAAATAGATTTCCTTTCATGCATTGCATTGAGCATTTAGATTTCCTTTCACGCATTAGAAATAGTTTTGCATTAGGCATTTAGTTCACTTGCCTCTTAGGCTAGATAGTTGTTCAATGAGAACTTTTACTTGTAGTAGTTAGTTGCCTTTGCTTACTTGTCTTTTTCTTTAGTAGGTTAGTTAGGTGTCTTTGCTTACTTGTCTATTTGCTTTAATAGGTTAGATAGGTGCTTTTGCTTACTTTCTTATTTATTTGCTTTCACGGGGTAGTTGCTCATTGAATGTAGGTTGGCAATTTAAAGAAGTTTGCTTTTGTCATTTGCTTATTATACTTAGTAGTTTTCTTTTGCTTATCGTTAAACTAGTTTTCTTTACGTAGAGTTTTCATTGGTTTTCCTAGGAACTATCCATCGATCCTTGGCCCAAAAGTATTTAGGTTACATAGTTTCAAGTTGCTTGAGTAGATTAGCCTTAGATAGATACCTTCCTTAGTTAGACTACACTCTTACCAACCCTTCTACCTTTGGCATATATTTTTCTACAACTCTAAGTTTACTTACCCCGGGTTGACAATTTAATTGAGGGTTTTTAGTGTGTTTTTAGTGCATATAGAACACCCATCATAGTGCACCATCATCTTCATCAAACCATAACCAAAAAGAAAATTTCCATAGCACAAGAGGCAAAATACTCCAAGTGTAGAGAAAATTTCAGACCAATACTTCTCACAAGAGGGAGAGTTGTGTCCAAATGAGATCTTATGATCTCTTATTTATACAAAATGTCACTAAGGTGACTTGTCCATATATTAAGGGGTAAACCACAAGACTAGGGGTCAACAACCCTAATATTTCCCCCTTTAACCAAGTAATATTAAACAATTCATTAAAGTTTCACTTTTGCACAAATAAAACCCTAATTTTAGTAGGACGTCACCCCTTTATGGGACGTTTTTGCATTTGGAGGAGGTCGTTGGTGATGGAGAGGAGTAAAGAGGCTTCCCAAAGCCACATTTGAAGCATGAAACAACTTCCTTCATGATGAAGGGTCAAGCCCCTTCAAAACGTCCAAGTGTCAATGTATGTCACTTCACAACCAAGCCCTAACCCCCCTAGGTGATGTCATGCCTCTAGGAATGATGTTTTTCCTCTCCTAGGAAAAATGTTTGGCATGTGGGGGCTAGGCTATGTCATCCAAGTCATATTCAAGGCCTTCCAAGTCTGATATTTTGCATCCGACATGCGGGCCTTTGGCATCCAAACTGTGGGCTTGTAGCCCCATGGAAGCCCAAGCTATGATTTTTCTCCCAAAGTTATCCACCAACTAGTTCCTGCAAAGACAAATGAGCATGCCCTCCAAGGATATCAAGTCATAACATCATGATAAGTGAATCCAATAAATAAATGAGCCACCCAAGCATGTGCATAAAATATCACTATATCAAACAATTAATTGTTCAAAGACACTATGCGACTTGTCAAGCTTGAATATGGGAGGGTTGACGAGGTGTCCTATTGGGTAGATATTTCCCTAGGTCAAGGAAAGTTTCCAAGAGATCCCTCTCTAAGCCATGTAAATTGGGTGAAGTAGTTGGGATCAAGATCAATGGGCATAGGTATTATGACATACAAGGGGTCGTAGTGTCTGATTCATGGGTGCCTTTGTAGAGGGTGCATGGTACCTTCGTCTGGAATGCACTTTTTTCAATCCCATTATTTGCCATTATTTTATTCTTTCATAATTTTAAGGAGAGGTTGAAGGTCACTACCCTGGCGTGGTGACCAAAGAATGGAAATGTCACCCACAAATATCTAGTGGAAATGAGAAGGTTGGCTCGTGATGAGACCCCCTTTCTCTCAGCCATGCAACTGAGAGCCATTACCCTAGTTTGGTGACCAGATGATGGTAATTTCATACCACTAAACATCCATGTACATGATATTTCGACTCGTGATGAGACCTCCTATCCTTCAACTAATCTTTTAAGCATTCTTTATTATTTTGTGGGTCCCCTTTACTCAAAGATAAGTGTTCCACTGCTTTCTTGGGTGATCCTTGGGTGAAGCATCTAGAAGGTTTATACAAGGCTTTTATATTTTAGCCAACATCAATCCCTCTGGTCTTTCAGCCCCTTCTTCCCATAGAATGAGGGACAACCCCTTCTTAGGTCAATACACCCTAAAATCCCAAGAGATAAAGAAATGGAGGGGAAAAATGATGGAAAGTGGTAAGTATGGTCGAGAACGATACGATGGCTCTTTAAGGGAGTTCCTAGTAGAAAATTGATCCCCAAGTAAGACCACTTACTAGGGAACAATGTCAACCACCAAGGTGAAGAAGGGAAAAAGGCATAATTTCCAAGCATATATCATGAAATATAGAGCAATCTAAGATACAACATACTCAATTTGCTTAAATATTGAATTGATGCTCACCATAATATTGACTTGTACCTCATGGAGCAAGGCCCACTGCCTTCAGGAAGCCATCTAATGTGGTGGATGCCATCTGGAAATATATGACCATATGTGGTGGTGAGAGGGGTTTCCAACTGTGCAAAAGGGTATTGTTGGTCATGTAGTCTCTCGGCACTACATATATGAAACTTGAAGGCCTCAAGACATAATCTCCTAAATTATCCACAAAATGGGGATAACATCTCGCTCCTACTTGGGGACATGTGCTCGTCGTAGAGTGCATGAGAACTGAAACATCTCCTGGTAGACCTGTGCCTACAAGGAAACATAAAACTGTCAAGTGTAGGATGGCCTACTCATCATTTTTCTCATATGATCATAATCAAAACCAACTAAGCTAGCAAAAGAAAATTTTGACATTTTTTCAAAATTTATAAACTAAGCATGAAATCAATATGAAAGTAGAGAAAAATGAAAATGAAATGCATATAAACTAATATGAGCAATCAAGATGCAAATGCAGGGAATCAAAATGACTTACCTACTTACCTGGGGCATGGGCCCTAAAGAAGTCATGTGCCATCTTGGAAATAATGTTTGAGCGAAGATCCATTTACTGGTAGTGGCATCCTCCTCCCTTCTGTCGTGGATAAGTAGAAAGATTCTGGCCCGGACACTTCCTTTATTTTGTAGGGGCCTAGACAAAGACTATCGAACTTTTGATGCATTCATGGTTTTTCTCTTATTTTTTCCCACAGTATAACTTGATCCCCTTCCTTGAATTTTTTTTTTCTTGCCTTCCGATCAAATGTTCCTTTTACTTTCTCTTGATTCCTTGTCATTTGATCGAAGGCCATTATTAGAGTCTCATCCAATTGTACGAGCTTATCGATTTTCCCCTGCAATGATTCTTTATCTATACTGAATTGTTGGGCTATTTGTAACGCTAGAATTTGGAGATTTATAGGCAATCGAGCCTCAAATCTGTACACCAACTCAAAAGGAATCCTTCCGGTGGAAGTCTTGGTGGTTGTGCAGTTTGTCAGACAAATGGCTTAGGTTGATGAACAACTGGTATGTACGATTGGTTGTCATTGATGTCAACCCTTGGAGAGTGATATTGTAGATTGATGTCAACCCTTAGTAATTGATGTCAACACTTGGAGAATTCTGGTAGCGAATTTTGGTAGCACAAAGGCATGGGTAAGGGACCCGAGTCTGTTTGAGGAATAAAGGCATGAATATCAATGAATCTATAGGTAATACTATTCTAGAAGGATAGTATATGTCATGTCATTTCCAGTGATATGTGGAACGTCACATAACTCCTCACGGTTAGATATTTATGGCCATATGAAATTGGAGAACCCTCATGAGTTATCTAGAAGCCCCTAGAAGGTCAAAGAAGTGAATTATTATAGAAGCTCTTAGAAGAAGTGTACTAGTCAAATTGATGATAACTAGGAGTTAATCATGGGTATAGTTGTTGCATTAAGAAAATAATTAAAAATAAATTAGTTGCAACAAGAAGTTGTGAGTTTGGTAATTATGGTAAAGTAGTTGTGATGAGAAGATTGAATAGTCAACGTGGTTGAACAAGAAAAATAAATAAATAATAAAGTGGTTGCAACAACAAGAAGTTAGTTAAGGGAAAATAAGTTATGAATTGACTAATTATAGAAAAGTTAGTTGCAACAAGAAGTTGTGAGTAAAGATAAAAAATTTAAATAATAAAGTAGTCAAAGTGCTTGCAAAGAGAAATTACTTAAATAATAAAGTGGTTGCAACAAGAAGTGGTGAGTTTACTATTTATGGATAAGTGAAAGAGGTTGCAAAAGAAATTAATTAAATAATAAAGTTTGTTGTAACTAGGAGTGAAAAACTTATTATTTGTGAAAAGTGGTTAAGTTAAGTGGACAAAGAAGTTAAGTGGAAAAAGTGGCTAAGTGGACAAAGAGGCTAAGTGGCTAAGTGGACAAAAGTTGATACTTCTAAAGGAAGATACTTGGAGAGTATAAATAAGAGAGCAAGGGTCTCCCATTAGCACCTATTGAATATCATTGAATATCTATTTTGTGAAAGGTTATTTGGGCAGGTATTATTGATACAGAAAAGTGTGGTAGAAAAATCATGGCAGGAAAAGTGCGGTAGAAAAAGTTCGGCAGAAAAATCGCAGCAGGAAAAGTGCGACAGAAAAATCATGGCAAGAAAAGTGCAACAGAAAAATCACAGTAGGAAAACTGTGGCAAAAAAATCACGGCAAGAAAACTGCGGCAGAAAAAGTGCAGCAAAAAAACCGCGGCAAAAAAATGCAGCAGCAGATTCGCAGTAGCAGAATGCTACAAGAAGAAAAAGGTATGGTTTTCATATGTGTAGTGTTTAATCTATGAATCTGGTTAAGGGTTTGCCTTTTAAATTTGTTGGATGCCCTCTTGGATGTTTAGGGCTTGTTGTAGAGTTTATTTGAGGCAGATCTACTGAAGTTTAGTATTGGGTCATGTTTGAGGGATTTTGGTTGAGGTATGTTGCTGAAGTTATTTGTACAGATAGAGACTGTATAACAGTGAGGTTGTGGCACATGGTTGATGTGAGGATTTATGGTATTTGATTTATGGAGAGTGTGGTGCATTGCTATAGGTATCTTGTTGGTTATCTTGGTGTATGTTATTGGCATATGGTAGAGGTATATGATTGGGTACATGGATGAGATACATACTTGAAGTACATGGTGATCTTGATACATCTTGTTGAGGCATAGTTTGGTTTGTTGTTGATACATGATTGATACATGTTTTTGGTTATCTTTGTATAGTGTTGATGTACATGGTTGATGTACATGATTGATGTGAATTGTTGGAACATGGTTTGAGTGATATTATTGTGATTTTCGGTATGAGATCTATGTTATCAGATATGATATATTAAGGAGAGTATTGGTACATGTTTTTGGTGTATTTAGTTTTGTTGGAATAGGCAAGGCACAAGTACAGGTTGGTTACAGGATAGTGCCACAGGTTGATTAAGTGGCACATGTTGGTACAGGTTTACAGCAGTATATCTCATAGTGAAAGTGTGACAGTGGTTCCATAATTATACTTATATTTCAGGGCGGTTGGATAGGGAAAGGATAGGTGGTTGTATCCACCTTCCGATTGTAATCGAAGAACATAGGGGGTTGTAGCCTCCTTCTGGTTGTAGCCAGAGAATTGGGGAGTTGGAACTTCCCTCGGTTTGTAGCCTGAGAAACTAGAGGGTGGGAGCCTCTTTCCAGTTGTAGCTGGAGAATTGGAAGTTGGTGCTTCTTTGAATGTAATTCTTGACATATAAGAAAAGTATTCCATGGTTTCTCCCGCATTGGGTTTCCATGTAAATATTTGTGTATTGTGCATTGTGTGGATGTGTTTGTTATTGTTTATTATGCATTGATGAATGTTAATGATTATGATACAATTATATATTAATGATAAACAAATGAACATGGTTGAATAAGTAAAAGAATATACATTGTGGTTTAAAGGATTAATAATTTGTATAATTTCTCATTAATGATTCACCCTCCCCCCTCCCCCCCCCTCTCAGTAATCCAACAAATGGTATCAGAACAGGTTCCTTCTGGAAACAGTTTAACCACTGGAAGAAGATCATGGATTATTCTGAGAATGGAGTATCATTGTTTAATGGTCAGAATGGTTTAAAGTATGAGATATGGAGCAGAAGGACAAAAGTATTTTTAAAGACAGATGGGTATGATATTTGACAATCAATTGTTACAGGATATAATAGTTCAAAAAGGGCAAAGACTACGGCAAAGAAGGAACTAAAACAAAATAAAAAAAATTGCAATGGATTTCATTTTGGAAGGACTATATGATTCAGTAAAGGACAAAGTGGGTAAATGTTCATCAACTAAAGAAATTTGGGATAAGTTACATAATATCTATTCTTCACCCATCAAAGAGTCAGAGAATGTCAAAGAAGATGCAGGTATAGAATAAGAAGAAAGATGTTCATCATGTCAAACAGATTCAGAAGATGAAGAGTACATAATCAACATAAGTATGTTGTTTTGCTTTAATTGTGAAAAACGCGGACATTTTGAAATGGAATGCCACGAAGGAAATGAGACATAAAAATTAATTGAAATAGAAGACAATTGTGAAGAAAAATTGATCAGTGCTTTAGATGAACTATGAAAAGAAAGAGAAGAAAACAATTCACTCAAGAAATAATTGATGAAACAAAAGGAAAGTGTTCATATTTTTTAAGAAGCCCAACAGGTCATCGATAACTTAAGAACTTAGCTAGAAGAAGCCAGAAAGATCGGAAAAAATCTTGAAGATAAAAAGCAGTATTTGGAAGCCAACATAGTAGCACGGAAGGAAGAAGCAGAAATGAGAGAGAAGATATTGACAGATCATCTTAAGGAAATAACTAACGATCTAAACCAGCTTGAGGCAGAGTTTGGTCAAGAAGAGAAAGGACTTGAAGAAGAAATAATCACATTAAAAATATAGCTTGAAGAAGTGAAGAGAATAGAAGAAGTCATGAAGTCTTAGATAATGAAGAAAGATGAAGAGGTAGAGAAGCTTTACGAAGAAGTTGTCACATTGAGAAGTAAAATAGTCAAGCTCAACAAGAACGTTGAAGAGACAAAAACATCTACATCAGTTGTAGAGAATGAAGAGAAGCACTCTAGGTTGCTAGAAAAGAAGAATGAAGAAAAGAGCAAGAGTTATGCAGAAATACTCAAAGGAAGGAATCATAATCAACCAGAATCTAAGAAAACTAATAAAGATACATCTTCAAGAAGACTATCCATGTTCAAGCCACAAAGAATCTTCAATCATGATCATGATCAGTCAAGGAAGGATTCAGAAGGACTACACCACAAAGAAGATCATTCACTCCCAGGTATGTAAATTTATTTTATGGTCATTGTTTTTATTGTACTAACTTTAGACATAAGACTGCAGATTGCAAGGATTATCAAAGAAATGTTCAAGCAATAAATGCTTATGCGGCCCCATGTAAAATTGAATGTTACAAATTTCATAACTATGGACACATAGCTTGTGATTGTAGAAGAATGATCGATACTTCCATGAAAGAGAAAACTGATATCATATATAAGAAAGTATGGATAAGAAAATAGAAAGAAGAGGTGAACAAAGACCAATTCCCAGAGATCATAATATTAGAAATAAAATGAGATGAAGACAAATCTACAAAGAAAAAGAAAGATGTGAGATACAGAAAGGTTTGGAAAAGAAATCAAAGAAAAGAAGGACATGTAAATAAGGAACAAGTTCAAGAGATTGTAATTTCAGGTATTGTGGTGAAAGATGAATCCACAGACATAAAGAAAGAAGTCAGAGTTCAGAGAGATGATGAATCTACCGATGAAGATGATGATGCATCTGCATCAGAGCAGGAATTATTCTAATCCATCCAACTTAGAGACTCCCAGGTAATATGAATATTAGATAGGGGGAGTCTATGCGGTAACTGAGACAGAACAGAGAACCATCCTTCGAGCAGCTTGCAGAGTTTGAGTAGACAGATTCAAAGAAGTCAGTTAACATAAGTACAATATGATAGATTAATCAGTTGTAGTAGTGAATATTTCATGATAGTACAGTGACATATGGGTCAGCATTATGGACAGTTTTGTAGCAGAGTCTTGGACAGTATGGAAAGAGATGGATTCGTAAGGAAACTTAACAGGTTTGGACAGATATATGACAGTGGACGAGAGCATGGATTCATAGATTGGTTCAGAGAGTGGTTCAAAAACAAAGGAACATTATCATAATGGATGATAATTACACAAGAATATTTGAATGCTTATTCTTGAATTCTTTTCATATATGTCAGTTGATTACACAAGGAAGCACCAATGGACAATAACTCCAAAAGCAAGCAGGTACAGAAAGACTTATATTGTTCTACACAACATCTTGTAGAGAAGTCAAGAGAGATAAACAGAACCAAAAATATAGGTAGAAATATCATTTAGATAAGTTGTCAGACAAAGATGTAAGAATAGAGGTATGATTCCAGGGGAAGAGATTCATCAGATGCAGGATATAGAGTTAGATGGTTGGAGAGAGATCACAGAGGCATGTTTCTAAGGGGAGCGATTGTCACAAGGGAAGCATAAGTGATATGAATTCAGTGTTGCATCAGAGTGATACCCTTTGTCAGAGGGTGAGATATTATTCATATGAAGGGAGAGAGAGTAATCGAAGGCTTAGAAACACAGAGAAAGATCAAAGGCATTTATACAAAGGGAGAAGCCCCAAGGAAACCTTGGTCAAGGGGAGTAGCCCCAAAGGGATATACCCTTTGCCATTGATGTCAAAGGGGGAGAGATATAAACATTGATGAGGAGTATAAGCATGAATGTTATTATGACTAAGTGTTTCCATCAATGTTGGTGTTGCCATCAATACCAAAGGGGGAAATTGCCAGACAGTTGGCTTAGGTTGATGGACAGTTGGTCTGTATTGTTGGTTGTCATTGATTTCAACCCTTGGAGGGTGATATTGTAGATTGATTTCAACCCTTAGGGATTGATGTCAACCCTTTGAGAAGTTTGGTAGCGAATTATGGTAGCACAAATGCATGGGTAAGGGACCCGAGTCTGTTTGAGGTATAAATGCATGAAGATCAATGAATTTACATATAACACTATTCTAGATGGATAGTATATGTCATGTCATTTCCGGTGATATGTGGAACGTCACATAACTCCTCACGGTTAGAGATTTATGACCCTATGAAGTTGGAGAACCCTCATGAATTATCTAGAAGACCCTAGAAGGTCAAAGAAGTCAATTATTCTAGAAGTTCCTAGAAGAAGTGTACTAGTCAAATTGATGGTAACTAGGAGTTAATGATGGGTATAGTTGTTGCATTAATAAAATAATTAAAAATAAATTAGTTGCAACAAGAAGTTGTGAGTTTGGTAATTACGGTAAAGTAGTTGTGATGAGAAGATTGAATAGTCAAAGTGGTTGACCAAGAAAATAAATTAAATAATAAAGTGGTTGCAACAACAAGAAGTTAGTTAAGGGAAAAGAAGTTAGGAATTGACTAATTATAGAAAATTTAGTTGAAACAAGAAGTTGTGAGTAAAGATAAATTATTTAAATAATAAAGTAGTCAAAGTGGTTGCAAAGAGAAATTATTTAAATAATAAAGTGGTTGCAACAA
>ML777164.1:1090197-1106817 GCA_009831015.1 Picea engelmannii
TTATTTAAATAATAAAGTGGTTGCAACAAGAAGTGGTGAGTTTACTATTTATGGATAAGTGAAAGTGGTTGCAAAAGAAATTAATTAAATAATAAAGTTAGTTGCAACTAGGAGTGGAGAACTTACTATTTCTGGAAAGTGGTTAAGTTAAATGGACAAAGTGGTTAAGTGGAAAAAGTGGCTAAGTGGACAAAGTGGTTAAGTGGACAAAAGTTGATACTTCTAGAGGAAGCTACTTGGAGAGTATAAATAAGAGAGAAAGAGTCTCCCATTAGCACCTATTGAATATCACTGAATATTTATTTTGTGAAAGGTTATTTGGGCAGGTATTATTGATAGAGAAAAGTGCGACAGACAAATCGCAGCAGGAAAAGTGCGGCAAAAAAAGTACAGCAGAAAAATCACGGCAGGAAAAGTGCGACAGAAAAATTGTGGCAGGAAAAGTGTAGCAGAAAAATGCAGCAGAAAAATTGCGGTAGGAAAAGTGCGGTAGAAAAAGTTCGGTAGGAAAAGTGCGGTAGAAAAAGTGCAGTAGAAAAATCGCGGCAAAAAAAGTGTAGCGGAAAAACCATGGCAAAAAAGTGTGGCAGAAAAATCGCGGCAGCAAAACCCTACAAGAAGAAAAAGGTATGGTTTTCACATGTGTAGTGTTGAATCTATGAATCTAGTTGAGGGTTTTCCTTGTAAATCTGTTGGATGCCCTCTAGAAATTTTAGGGCTTGTTGTAGAGTTTATCTGAGGCAGATCTACTAAAGTTTAGTATTTGTTCATGTTTGAGGGCTTTTGGTTGAGGTATGTTGTTGAAGTTATTGGTACAGATAGAGGTTGTATAATAGTGAGGTTGTGGCACATGTTTGATGTGAGGATTTATGGTCTTTTATTTATGGAGAGTGTGGCGCATTTCTAAAGGTATCTTGTTGGTTATCTTGGTGTATGTTATTGGTATATGGTAGAGGTATATGATTGGGTACATGGATGAGATACATACTTGAAGTACATGGTGATCTTGATACATCTTGTTGAGGCATAGTTTGGTTTGTTGTTGATACATGATTGGTACATGTTGTTGGTTATATTTGTATAGTGTTGATGTACATGGTTGATGTGCATTGTTGGCACATGGTTTGAGTGATATTCTTGTGATTTTGGGTATGAGATCTATGTTATCAGATATGATATATTGAGGAGAGTATTGGTACATGTTGGTTGTGTATTTAGTTTTGTTGGTACAAGAAAGGCATAGGTACAGGTTGGTTACAAGACAGTGGCACGAGTTGATTACAGGTCAGTGGCACAGATTGGTACAGGTTTACAGTAGTGTATCTCACAGTGACATTGTGACAGTGGTTCCATAATTATACTTATTTCAGGGTGGTTGGACGGGGCAAGGATAGGTGGTTGTAGCCACCTTCCAGTTGTAGTCGGAGAACATAGGGGGTTGTAGCCTCCTTCTGGTTGTAGCCAGAGAATTGGGGAGTTGGAGCTTCCCTCAGGTTGTAGCCTGAGAAACTATGGGGTCAGAGCCTCCTTCCATTTGTAGTTGGAGAATTGGAAGTTGGTGCTTCCTTGAATGTAATTCTTGACATATAAGAAAACAATTTCATGGTTTTCTTCTGCATTGGGTTTCCACGTAAATATTGGTGTAGTGTGCATTGTGTGGATGTGTTTGTTATTGTTTATTATGCACTGATGAATGTTAATGTTTATGATATAGTAATATATTGATGCTTAACAGATGAACATGGTTGAATAAGTAAAAGAATATACATTGTGGTTTAAAGGATTAATAATTGGTATAATTTCTCATTACTGATTCACCCCCCCTCTCAGTAATCCAACACAGTTCGCCCACAAGGCATACTTGATCTTTCTGTCCCAACTCTTCTTGTTCTCCCCAACAATCATTTTCACAATGTTCATGATGTTTTTGTTGTTGGATTATGCCAATCCATTCCCTTTAGGATAATAATTTTTAGAGTGTGATAAAACAATCCCATACTTGAAACAAAACTCATTGAGCGCCACTAAGCTAAAAGCTTTGGCGTTGTCAGTGGTTATCTTAGCAGGGACACCAAATCTAGTAATAATCTTTTCCTCAAGGAATTTCATCAAAACTTCTTCCATTGTTTTCTTGGTTGGGATAGATTACACCCATGTGGTGAAGTAATCAGTGGCGGTCACAATCCATAGATATCCATTACTAGAATTGTCTTTGAATTCACCAATGAAATCCAATCCCCATTGTTGAAAGGGTGCTTCCACAATGATTGGTTTAAGGGGAAGGGCAGGGAGGCACTTCTTGCCGGTAAAAATTGACATGGCTGACAAGCTCTAACATATCGATGTGTGTTAGAGAATATAGTAGGCCAATAGTATTCTGCTCTTAAAATATTATGGCCAGTGGTGCGTGCTGCAAAATGGCCTCCACAATGTCCTGCATGAAGTTTGGTGATTAACTTATCAGCTTTTTCTTTATCAACACATCTAAGGAAATACTTCATAGATTTGAGTCTCATGGATCTTCTCTTATGTTCCACCAAATGATCAGGGAATGTGAGGTTTTTCAAGTAATAAATTATGTATGAATACCATTCATTGTTTTCAATCTCACTTACGACGATGTTGACTTTCTCCTTCTGTCCAACCTCAATGGCCTCTTGATTGATTTCTATCATCATATTTTCCATCCCTTGTCCTTTAATTATATTAGTTGTCTTGATTTCCAAATCATATTCCTGTATTTGTGACACCCACTTTCCCCTTGATCCAAGGAAATCTTGTTGTGATAAAACATCCTTTACGACGGGGTAGGGGACAAAGGCCTTGATCTTGTTGTATCCCACATAGGTTCGAAAGTGTTTGAGAGACTTGACTAAAGTGTAAGCTTGTTTTTCCTTAATGGTGTAATTCAGTTCTGAGACCCTAGGATTTTTTCTCATGAAAGCGATTGGTTGTTTGTCCCCTTAATCATTATTTTGTAACAACACACCTGCAATAGTATCTTTTGAAGAAAAATAGAAAATGATGAAGTACCTAGAAAATTTCGGGCTAACTAAGATTGGTGCGATAGTTATTGCCCCCTTAATACATTCGAAGGACAGCCTACCTTCACTTTCCCACTCAAAACATGCGTCCTTTTTTAGTAACTTGTTAAGGGGTTTAACAATTTTGGCGAAGTTTGGGACGAATCTCTTGATAAAGTTAATATGGCCGAAGAAGGATTGCAAGGCTTTCTTGTCTTTATGAAGAGGGATTTTCTTGATGGCTTCAACCCTGGTAGGATCTATCGTGATTCCATCTTTAGAAATGATGTGTCCGAGTAACTTACCCTTGTCAACACTAAAAATTGATTTCTTAGGGTTGAGAGAAATGTCATATTCCATACATCTCTAGAAGATAGTTCTTAAGTGTTGAATGTGTTGTTTCCTCTTTTTAGAAATGGTGGTCAGATCATCTTGATATATCTCTATGAGCTTTCCGATTAGATATTTGAAAGCATAGTCCATAGCTCCTTGAAAAGTAGCCCCTGCGTTGGTGAGTCCAAAAGGCATTTGTAAATACTTATAGGTTCCCCAAGGAGTGGTAAAAGCAGTTTTGAGTTGATCATCCTCCTTTACCAAAACTTGATTATACCTCGAGAAACCATCAAGCATGGACATGATCTCCGCACTGGTTACCCTTTGTACAAGAAATTCCATGTTTGGTAAGGGATAATTGTCTTTGAGCGAAGCCTGGTTTAAGTTTCTGAATTCTACACATATCATGATTTCACTAGTCTTCTTCCTTACAATAATTGTATTATACAACCATGATGAATATCTAATCGGTTCAATTATTCCAGCCTCAACCATCTTTTGTAACTCTTTATGTACTTGTGGGGTGACCTTTGGGTTCATCTGTCTGAAAGGATTTGTGCCATCAATGAGGGGAATGGCGTGTTGTATAACGTCTTCCCAGTAGGACTTTAGATCTCCGTAAGACCAAGCGAAGACATCCTTGAATTCTCTTATAAGTGTAGCCATCTTTTCCCTCTCATCAGTCGTTTTTCCTTTACCAAATTTGATTAACTTCGAGGATTCCATGGTTCCAATGTTGTATTCAACAATCTCGTCACTGATTTTGTTGGAAGGTTTCCCTTTATACATATCAGTTCGGTCAAAGATATTTTCTAAAGGAACAATTTCTTTGGGTAGGGGCCCATCGACTACATCAATGATCTCGATACTTTTCTTCTCAGCCAACAATTTTACTCGGGCTTCAAAGAACTCTCCCTCATTCTGTAGAAAGCGGAGAAGTTGACTATCATTTTCAAAAACTTGCCAATGTTCCAAGTTGTCAGGTAATGAAGGTTTAAAGTTCACTTCCACCTTGTAGAAGTCGATTTCTTTGGAAAGTTGTAAGTTTAAAGCAAAAACAACAAGATTATCTGCCAAGTGATTTTCTTCCCTAGGGATGGCCTCGATGAAAAGTTGTCAAACCTTTTTATGGCATCCCAAACAACATCTCTATATTGTTTTAACCTTGGGTTTTTTGCAGCAAACTTCCTATTTATTTGTGAAACAATTAGGTCTGAATCCCCTTTCACATGTAGGTTCTTGATGTTCATCTCGATGTCCAGGTTGATGCCCAGGATAAGGGCTTCGTACTCAGCAATGTTATTTGTGCAGTCAAACTCAAGTCTATATGAAAAAAGGGTGGTCCCATTATCCGATGACCTTAAGACTATTCTTGCACCCCGAGCCCGTACTTGAGTGTGCACCATCAAAATCCAGGCCCCAAGATCCTTATTTCCTTTCTTCATCAACAAAAGGGGAATTCACCAAAATAAATATGATTTCTATTCGTTCTTCCAGAACGTGATGGTTTATGTTGACATGACCCACAATATTTTCAGTTTTGGTACTATCTTGGAGAGACACTTGATCTTTACCTTTGTTGTTTTCAAACCTCGTTTTGTCAAGAGGTTCTGCAAAAATTTGTTGAACGTATTGTGAGAATTTTACTTCAGCCATATTTGTGGCTTGTTTCTTTTCTAATTCCAATATCTCATTTGGTGGGCGAGGTGCTTTTTCTAATGTTTCCTCTCTCTCTTCTTCTAAAAGGTTGATCATGAGATAGGTTGCCCTTTCAGCTGCTTTCTCTTGTTCCTCTTGTAGGTAAGTTATGACGTCTAAGGGAAGTTCTGGTGAAACAAAGTCATCAATCTAATTAATCTAAAGAGTTTTTTGAGGGTTCTCTTCTTCTTGTATGAGAGAGGTAGCTAAGTTTTCTTCTATTTCACATGCTCTCTCCTGAGCTTCAAACAAACTGGTAGGACGTTCCCTAATCAGGGCCCCATACGAATCTTTCATAGTTGATATATATAGGTTGAGAATGCTAGCTTTGGGAGGTTTCAACTCCTAGGGAAAACATATTACGAGGGTGTTAAACCTATCATTGAAATACCTTATATATTCCCATGATTTTCTTTTGCATTTGTGGAGCTGATTGCACCAGGATTGGTAATCTCTCTTTTTTTCTAATCTTTTGGTGAAAAGTTCCTGAAAGAAATTCCAATTTGTGATTTTTCCTAGGAAAATGTTATCAAACCAATCCTTAGCCTTTCCAACAAAAGTGTAAGCGAAAAGTTTCATCAAGATATCCTCATGTTGGTCACAATATTCTAAAATATGCAGGAAATGATACAAGTAATCTTACGCTGCAGTAAGGTCCTCTCCTGAAAAGATGGGTAGCCATTCTTTGAAGTCCTTTGGGAGTTTATGAGGGGATCCAGGGATCTTTGTTATGTCCAAAGGTTTGTGTGCCTCTTTGTTTTGCAGGCTCCAAGTAACACTTGGTGAGGTGGGTATGGGTGAAGGCGGAGGTGTGGAAATAATAGGTGAGGATGGAGGGATAGGAGACGTAGAGGAGCAATTACAAGGGACAAGGGACTTTGGGGGACTATTCCCTTTGGGTGGTTCTTTACAACCCTTAGAGGGTTTGTTGGATGCACATTTATTTGGTGGCATGGTGCAGTCACCAGATAAGCTTCAAGATGATATTATCAAGGAAAAGGGAAAGAGAATGTCCCTTAGGTGGAGTCACCAGGAAAGCTAAGGGAAAGGCTTTTGGATAGCTTACCAAAGTGTCATTAGGGTACGAAAAAGATTCAAAATCTTCCCTGAAAATGGTGCCAAAATTGTTATAGTGCAAGTCGTAGGTTGGGAAAAGCCCGACCCAACCACAAATAAAGTGCTACAACTTGGGAATCCTACACCCAATGGCATCTTGATGTAGGTCCCGCACTTCAAGGGTGACTAGGTCACTCTAGGGAGGTGATCCCGGTGAGCCTAGGGGGAATGAGATGGAGATGGATTAGAGATGGAAGTGGTTTCCATAGAGGTCAAGTCTAAGTGGAGTGAAATGTGTGGAATTAAGTCTTGGGAAATTCCAAGGGTTTCCAAGTATGTTGAGTAACCTGTAAATGGTGAAATACCTACCCGAGACACAAGAAAAACCACTTTGCAATGATGTATGTTAGTTGGATCAACAAGCTAAGATTATTGTCCCTAATTTGCAGAAATATATAACAATTTATATCAGCAATAATATGGTACTATAAGCAGCTCAATAAATGCTAGAGATCAATTAGAAGATACAAGAGAAAGACTAGCTAATGACAAGCTAAACTCAAGATGAAAAACCAATATTCTAGCATAAAATGATAAGGTTGTTGTAAACACTTGTCTGCAATGAATTATATCATCCTTATGGCCGTTATATTCAATGTATTACAGCAATAAAATCAGCCACCGAAAACCCCCCAAACTTTTCCAAAAAGTGCGCTAGACCAAGAAGAATAAGTGTGCAAACTTTGAGCAAAATCCAATGGTTGATAAGAGAGTTATTCAAGCAAATGAGTTAGGGTTTATGCAGCCCTAATGGCTGAAGATGTAATTTTATAACAGAAGAAAGAAGTAGCACCTTGATGGGGACACCCTATTGGTTGTGAGGTGCCCAAGGTACAAGGAATACAATCCACTTTGCAAGAAGTAAAAATGACCAAAAATTATGTTTTCCAATGCAATATTTTATTTCTCCAATGCAAGATTAGTGCCTTTAGTTATGGATTAATGGGGTCAAAACGAAAGATCTAGGGTTACTAAATCCTTGGGGGTGTAAACCCTCTTACTTCCCAAGGAAATTAACCTATATAGGGTTTGAAGATGAGGGGTGTAGATCCTCTTACTTCTTCAACTAAACCCTTGCAAAACAATTTTAAAAGCTTAACAATTATGGTGGAAACTAGGATAGGGGTGTATGCCCTTATACTTCCAATATAGCCTTGGCCAAAACCACCTAATCTTGAATAATAAATGATAATAACAAAGTAGAGATACCATACCATTCAAGAAAAGGCATTTAGGTGCCAAAGTAAACCTCCATAAAAATAAGAGAATGACCTCCTAGAGATAGTGCACCATCATCTTCATCAAACCATAACCAAAAAGCAAATTTCCATAGCACAAGAGGCAAAAACTCCAAGTGTAGAGAAAATTTTGGACCAATACTTCTCAAAAGAGGGAGAGTTATGTCCAAATGAGATCATATGATCTCTTATTTATACAAAATGTCACTAAGGTGACTTGTCCATATATTAAGGGGTAAACCACAAGACTAGGGGTCAACAACCCTAATCTTTCCCCCTTTAACAAAGTAATATTAAACAATTCATTAAAGTTTCACTTTTGCACAAATAAAACCCTGATTTTAGTAGGACGTCACCTCTTTAGGGAACGTTTTTGCATTTGGAGGAGGTCGTTGGTGATGGAGAGGAGTAAAGAGGCTTCCCAAAGCCACATGTGAAGCATGCAACAACTTCCTTCATGATGAAGGGTCAAGCCCCTTCAAAACGTCCAAGTGCCAATGTATGTCACCTCACCACCAAGCCCTAACCCCCCTAGGTGATGTCATGCCTCTAGGAATGATGTTTTGCCTCTCCTAGAAAAAACGTTTGGCATGTGGGGGATAGGCTATGTCATCCAAGTCATATTCAAGGCCTTCCAAGTATGATACTTCTCATCTGGCATGTAGGCCCTTGGCATCCAACCTGTGGTCTTGTAGCCCATGGAAGCCCAAGATAGGATTTTTCTCCCAAATCTATCCACCAACTAGGTCCTGCAAAGACAAATGAGCACGCCCTCCAAGGATATCAAGTCATAATATCATGATAAGTGAATCCAATCCATAAATGAGCCACCTAAGCATGTGCATCAAAGATCACTATATCAAACAATTAATTTCTCAAAGACACTATGTGACTTGTCAAGCTTGAATATGGGAGGTTTGACGAGGTGTCCTATTGGGTAGATCTTTCCCTAGGTCAAGGAAAGTTTCTAGGAGATCCCTCTCTAAGCCATGTAAAGTGGGTGAAGTAGTTTTGATCAAGACTCAATGGGCATAGGGCTTATGACACACAAGGGGTCGTAGTGTCTCATTCATGGGTGCCTTTGTAGAGGGTGTGTGGTACCTTCATCTGGAATGCACTTTTTCCAAGCCCATTATTTTCCATTCTTTTATTCTTTCATAATTTTAGGGAGAGGTTGAAGGTCATTTCCCCGGCGTGGTGACCCGATAATGGCAATATCACACACAAATACCTAGTGGAAATGAGAAGGTTGGCTCGTGATGAGAACGCCTTTCTCTCAACCATGCAATTAAGATCCATTACCCTGGTTTGGTGAGCAGATGATGGTAATGGAATACCACTAGACATTCATGGACATGATATGTCGGCTCGTGATGAGACCTCCTATCCTTCAACTAACCTTTTAAGCATTATTTATTATATTGTGGGTCCCTTTTACTCAAAGATAAGTGTTTCACTACTTTCTTGGGTGATCCTTGGGTGAAGCATATGGAAGGTTTATACAAGGATTTTATCTTTTACCCAACATCAATCCCTATGGGACTTCAGCCCCTTCTTCCCATAGAATGAGGGACAACCCCTTCTTGGGTCAATACACCCTAAAATCCCAAGAGATAAGGAAATGGAGGGGAAAAATGATGGAAATTAGTAAGTATGGTCAGAAACGGTACGATGAATCTTTAAGGGAGTTCCTAGTAGCAAACCCATCCCCAAGGAAGACCACTTTCTAGGGTACAATGTCAACCACCAAGGTGAAGAAGGGAAAAAGGCATAATGTCCAAGCATATATCATGAAATATAGAACAATATAAGATACAACATACTCAATTGGCTTAAATATTGAAATGATGCTCACCATAATATTGACTTGTACCTCATGGAGCAAGGCCCACTTCCTTCTGGAAGCCAGCTGATGTGGTGGATGCCATCTGGAAATTTGTGACCATCTGTGGTGGTGAGAGGGGTTTCCAACTGTGAAAAAGGGTACGGCTGGTCATGTAGTCTCTCGACACTCCATATATGCAACCTGAGGGACTCAAGACATAATCTCTTAAGTTATCCACAAAATAGGGATAATAGGGGCAAAAGTCTCTTCGTAATCAACACCTTCTTTCTGTGCAAATCCTTTTTCCACAAGCCTTGCTTTGTGCTTTCCAAGTGAGCCTTCTGATCTGTACTTGTATTTTAATACCCACTTGCAGCCGATTGATTTGGTTCCAAATGGAGGATCTACCAACTTTCAAGTCCCATGCTTGATGAGAACATCATATTCCTTTTGCATGGATTCTTTCCATTCATCGTGAGAAGTGGCTTCTTTAAAGGGAGTCAGTTCATTGTTAGTAGATAAATTCAACTCACAATCATATGAAACATCCATGTCATCTACATCACCTGAGTTTGAATTATCTACATTACCTCGATCTTGTCTTGAGGACATTTTGGTTCCTTTATTTCCAACCTCGTCGAGATGAACACTTTCAATTGTTTTAGTGAGCCATTTTGGTGGACCTCTTTGAGATGGTCCAGGTTGCTCGATTGATTCTGAGTTCTCATCAAGCCTCAACTTTTCAATCCTCTCTATAACATCATCCAAATGAGCTTCACGCTCCGATGAAGTGTCAGGAGTTGCTTCTTGTGAGGAAGATGGTGCTTTGGAAGCAGATTCCAAATATTAACCCGATATAGGGATCCCCCCTTCAAGATGTGGAAT
The DNA here is from genome assembly GCA_009831015.1 of Picea engelmannii. NCBI lineage: Eukaryota > Viridiplantae > Streptophyta > Pinopsida > Pinales > Pinaceae > Picea > Picea engelmannii. The sequence goes on from ML777164.1 coordinate 1,100,316, forward strand.
CTCATCATCAAATTCATTATATGTATTTACACAAGTAAATATGTCAAGATGATCAAGCTACTTCTCAATAGTTTCACTTTCTTGGTGGATTCAAGAAATATCACATCTCTGTAAAGGATGGAATTCTTGTTTGTCTCATGGTAAAGACGATACCCCTTGGTGGAATTTGAGTACCCCAAGAAGATGCACTTCCGACTCTTGGAATTAAGCTTGCTTCTATGCTCCTTAGGAATCAATGCATATCAAGTGGAACCAAATATTCTGAGATGCCTCACCGAAGGAATGTGGCCATACCACATTTCAAAAGGAGTCTTGTTTTTTATAGCATGAGATGGACACATGTTTTTCAGATAAATTGCACATAGAATTGCATCAACCCAAAACATTAATCTAACATTCTTGAAAAACATCATGGAACAAACCATATTTAAGAGTGACGTGTTCATTCATTCAGTTACATCTCTTTGTTGAGGATTGTATGGAACAGTGGTTTGATGTTTGATCCTATGTTGGCGAAGGTAACTTTCAAATTCATTAGATGTATATTTTATTCCATTATCAGTGCAAAGAGAGTCAATATGAGACTGAGCTTCATTTTGAATCCATACATGAAAAGTTTTAAATGTTTCAAAAGCATGTTATTTATCTATCAACAAGTACACCCAACACATCATGGTGTAATCATCAACAAAAGACATGAAATATTTATTTTCATTTGTACAAGGAACATGCATAGGTCTACACAAATCATAATGAATCAATTCAAATTTTCTACATGCTCTGGACGTGGAATCATGAAATGGTCTTTTTCTATGCTTTCCAAGGATACAAAGATCAAATTGTTTCACTTTCCTAGGAATAATAGGAAAACTAGAAACACTATTCTTTCTCAATAAACGAAGGCCGTCATAATGGATATGACCAATTCTAACATGACACAAAAGACTAGATGAAAGTATACCTTCACTGTGATCAGAGATTTATGTAGCATTTTGTGTATGGAAATATGTCCCATTCAGCTTCAATGGACTTCCATCTTCCATTTCAGTCATAACAAGCATGTTATCAAAATCCTTTTTTATTTCAACTTTGCCATCGATCATATGAAAAGAGTGGCCTTGTTGTCTGACGTGTGTTGACCACCCATTTATCACCAATGGTCAACTCATGTGCCATGAAGAGATGCATCATCAGATGCCATATTTTTGAAGACCTTTGGTTCTACAGGGCAGTGTTTGGCCCCAGCACTTATTTTTGTACTTGGAATTTTCGCACCCCTGCATGGGTTAATAATGTAATAGGTCTGCATGAGTCATGTATAGGTCATTTACCTTGGGATCGGTTCACTAGGAGAGTTCCTTTCACTGAGGGTTTTTTATCCTTAGGTTATCAGTTGCGCTTTTCAGCCTTACTGATTTCCCTTGAGTTTTTCCCTCACACTTGCAATAAGTCCTCCAAAGTGGTGAACGGCGTTCTAGTGGGCTTATGTTTTGGTAACTATATAGGGAATTCATTGTAAATGACCATGAAAGACATCTTAGAAAGTTTCGCGGAATTTCGTCGAGTCTAGATTAGTTTTTTTTAATTAATTAATTTTTAATTAAATTTCCCTAAGTTTGGAGGTTTAATTATTTAATTAATTAATTATTTTTTAGCATTAATTGTAAAAATTGGATCCTTGGACTTTTGATAGAGGTATTTGTGCTCAAAAGAAACAGAATATCACCCCCTACATCCATGGGCCAAGTTTCGGCTCAGTCGGACAACTTTAGCCATGGGTTAGTCCACCCGGAGTGTCAGTTAGTCTAAAACAACAATTTTAATTGCTAAAGTCCAAACATGGAAAGATGTAAAAATTGTAATAATGAGTTAGATGATGTGAAATGTTGAAATGATGGTTAGAGAGAGACCCCCTAAGCATAACCTTAGCCTCCCAACCTTGTTCAACCCCTTTTACCACCTCCACACTCAAAAGTTACGCCCCCCTAGGGCGATTGACATTTTTCCCTTTTTAATTAATTTGTGACTTGAGTGTGGCCCCCTCTCTTGAGCTTTCACTTCATTTAGCCTTAAAATCACCCCTAGAGGTGACCCCACTTACTCCACATCACCCATCCTTGTGTTTGGGTTGATTTTTTACCTTGTGGAGCGCTCTCCAAGAGAGTTACGCCCCCCTTTGTGTCTCTCCAATGAAAATTTCGTCTTTTATTGATTGAGACTCTTCCTCTCACCCTAGCATGGATCCCACACCTCTAATATGAATTTTTGTGTGATCCCAACACCCCTCATTCATCTCTCACCCCTCATCACCTTTCCCTAATCCCAAGTGGTGCGCCCTCCAAGAGAAGTGTGCCTTCCCTCTTCTAGAAATTCTACAAATAATTTTTGTTTAAATTATATGAGCCTCTTCACTTGCCTTGGCACGAATCCCATGCTTCCTACATGCCCTTGGATCTATCCAACTAATTTTTTTATTTTTCTACACCCTAGATCCATTGTGCAAACCCTAAGTGGTGCGCCCTAGCCTAGAGATCTACTCATTTGCTTGGTGGTGGACACTTGGCTTAGATCCAAGAGAGGTATGTTTGCCTCTCCAAGTATAAATAGATCTCTTTTCTCCTCCCCAACTCACCATATATTGAGCTATTGTTATGCTACTTGATTTCTCTCTCTCTCTCTAGTCATTCATTCCATTTCATTTCCATTCTATGCTCTAGGATTTTGGAGTATTTCTCTCCAAGACCATTTTTCTTGAGTAATATAACATTGGAGAAAATTTGAAGGACAACAAGAAGACTAAGGCGTATGCTTCTTTTTCTTATGCATGGGAGGTAACTTTGTATTGATATTTTTAAGTGCTTGCAACACTAGATCTTAGGTAAAGTGTTATCTAAGTAGATCTAATAGGGTGTATGCCTATTTGGTTTATATATCTTGATGTGTTTGATTAAATAGAAGTGTCATTTAATTTCAATACATCAACATATTCTCTATTGTATGCATGTTGTTTGAAGAGATCTTGCAGGTTCATCTCTAGGGTTTCATTGGGAACTCCTTCTAGGAGAAGGGTCACTTGAAGCTCTCACATACTCCAATTCTCTAGATTTATTGCTCCTCTCCTATTATTGTTGTTCATTCATGTCATTTTCAGCTAGCATATAATTGTTTAAGTAGGTAAAAAATTTAATCAAATACATATCTTTTATTATGGAAAGTTCTTGCCCCAAAAGGACAAGGGTTTCCTTAACTTCGTGTGGTTGTGTGTAGCCATCCTAGCAAGCAAAGCTTGATGATTTTGCAGGTACATCAAATCTGGTTGAAGGCTTTTGGCTGCCCCAAAGAGAGACACACAACACTTCAAGACCCCTTTGGGGGATTTGGTAGCTATTCCTCAACCTCCCCCCTTTCATTTTCTAGCTTTATAGTGCACTTCTTATTTTTTGCTTGATTGTTGAAGCTCATATTGTAAGAGGGGAAGTGGTACGACCTCCTCTCTTCTATGAGCTTTCTGATAGGTAGGATGTGGGCTAGATCTACTTTTTCCACTTTTTTGAGTCTTTCTTAGCTTGGTTGTGAGGTTTTGAAGGTGAGGGCACCTTCCCAACCTAGGTTGTGGGGTTTGCTTGCTTGTTAGTAGTTTAGATGATAGCTTAGCTTCTCTATTTTTCTTTTCTTTCATGGTTTGCCCTAACTACTAAGATCTCAAAAAAACTTAACTTAACTAAGCAAATATAATCTAATCACCTACCTAGTTGGGAGAAGAATACCCCAAATAAGTAAGGCTAAGTGTGAATACTTGATGAGATGTTTTAATGTTATGAGATCTATGGTTTAATATTTTCTAAATGCTTATGTTCTAGATCTATCTCATTATCTTAAGCCTATTGGGCAACACACTTAAAATACTCTAACTAGATCTTGCTTAGTTTCATTTCAAGCTTCTCATACATCTTTCTTTTGCACATGGTTTAATCCTTAATGCTTCAAATCTCTTAAGTGCTTAACAAGTAATTGGTTCATTGGTTTATTGCTTATATCTATTGGAAGCCACTTACTTGGGCTTGAATGTTGAATGGTTAAGTAGGCAAATGCACTTAAATTTTCTTTCATCTCTTTAAGGCAAGTTGTTCTTGCCATAAATCTCTTGTTTCTTAGCAAACTATTATTGTGCATGTGATAATATCTTATTTTTCAGCCATCTCTTATTTTTCTTTATATGTGTTGATAAACTCAATGGTTTAATCTTAAGACAACAAACTAAAAAAACTAATAACAGTTTCGTCCATATCACTAAATTGCACCTAAAAAGTGCCTTAAAATATTCTAAATACTCTAAAAATCACCTAAAAGTTTGTTTCAGGATTAATCCGTAAGTGCGGACACGAACCGATCTCCCTAGATCCACCTGGATCTAGAACAAAACAGGATAGAATACTACTCTTTCCCTAGATCTAGCCTATTGAGGGAACTAAGAGATAAGGATTATGGACATACCTTATGAACGCTTTCCTTAGGTCTCTGTTGTTCCAAGCTTTACTCCAATGCTCTTGCACCGTTCAGATCACAGCAGGCCAAACCAATCGAAGTAGAGGCAGATTAATATATTCAATAGCTAGTCTATACATGTGATCAAGGAATCATGTAATAAAGTGACATCATCTTTATGGGAAAGGGACATATTACTGTATTGAATTAATTGAAAGTGAAACTTACAAGCTGAGCCTTGATGTTGTAGGTCTCCTTTCGATGTCTCCTAGCTCTGACACACACACTTGCTCATGCATGAAGAAAATCAACCACTTGTGATGACCTTGTTGTAGTCTCTTGCTGCTGTAGCATCAGTCCTTCATACAGGCTTCCAACAATTCTCCAATCAATATATTGCTAGCTTGCTTCTAACCTTTCCAATGAGTAATCTCCTCAATATATAGGAGAAGATAATTTAGTTACTTGGATAGAAAATGATCCCAAGATATCTGGAATGCCAGCACTTGAACAACCATTCGTTAGCCAACTCATTCTTCTTGAAGATTCTCTTCTAGAAGGCTCGAGAACTTCATATTTTTCCTCTTTAATAAGATGTTCTCACCCTGGCCTTTATTACAGTGCGAACTATTCGCATGCCATCTTAATGCAGCCTGCGAGAATCAGGCATTCTCGCAGGCAAGTATATAGGCAGCCTGCGAACTTCTTGAAAAATATAGTTTCTAGAAGAAGACAAGTGCAACGTTTCTCAGGAAAGTAATTTTATTTAAGAGCTTGATTTTCCATCATCATAACATCATCACAATGACCAAAATCATGGATAACAGAATGCCCCCCAAAGTCTGAGAGTGGAATCAGTGACAGTCGACGGACTTTGTAAGCTACATGTGTGTGTCAAGAACCAAGAGCGCATCTAATCAGAAACCTGCAAACATCCAAGCATCGGCAGAATATCATATGTATCCCTTCTGAGGTAGGCATTCCCATACTCAGATCATGGACTGATGACATCATAAACAAAGATCATGGCCACCAATCATACACTGTGGATCCATGCAGTTATAATAGATCATAGCCACTTGAATACACCGTGGATCTATGCGACAAATTTTCAGTCAAGACGACATAGCCACGAAACATACACAGTGGATCTATGTGTCACAAATTATACATACTCCATCGCAACCTGGATCACAAGGATAAGATCCAGGGTCTTCAAACTCATCGCCCAAAGTACGAATCTAACCATGTGATTACATGTGTCGAAGTCGAACATGGCAGAAACCACTTGATTATCGGTCATTGATGTAACCGTTAACAAGTGCGAGGGAAATCACCATTAATGTCGATGACTCCCAAGGTACTAAAGTACAATCTATCGACTGTGAATAAATGAGTTGATGTTGAACAATCGACAGAATCCTTCGATCATGGGTCAATGAGGTAAACCCATTGTCGAAAGCGAGGAAACTTGCCATTGAGGCATGCAAGCTCAAAGGTACTGAAAGATTTCTAAGTCTTAATTTCGGATAATGTGTTGATGTCGACGGAAAAAGACTCGTCACAGGAAGGCCTTGATGTATCCCCCATCAATGACACAAAATGAGTAACTGAGTTTGAAAGTCAAACAGAGTATGTGGCAATTGGACTTTGGACACAGGGAAGGCCGACACGGAAGGAATAGACAACTGCAGATGGCCGACTCAATGTAGGTTTCAGACGGACTTCTCTTGAACATATGAATGACACGACCAATGATTTGGAAGCATTGACTCAAAGACGACACATGAAATGATCTTGTTTTCAAATCGAATGAGAGACAAATGGATTACCCAAACCGGCTTCAGATGATGAATAGGGAGTGTCATGTTCAAGAGCGACTCTTACTACCAATTAATGTAAAGATGAAACATATCCCTTTCCCAAATTTTCCCCCACCATTTCTGGCAAGTACCTCTTTATTTTTACGCAAGCTTGAAGAGGATCACATATGCTTGTTGATATAAGCTCATCCTTC